>JAOXJP010104081.1:0-28280 GCA_025762735.1 Platanus orientalis | reverse complement strand
GCATATTATTTTAATTTATTTGTACATGACTTAAATGCTTTATATAGTTATTTTAGTCTAGAGTGTGCAATCATGCTTAACATAGATTGAAATTTTCATAATAGTTCACATTGAAATTTTCATAATTTTTATAATATTTCAACGCATTCTAGTGAAATTTTCATTAATCCTCGTGACAAATAATCCATCAAAATCGATATTTTGAAACTTGGATAGGTTTAGAGTTCAAACCTACATCTTAATTTTTTTTTTTTTTTTTTAAATTCATGGGCCAGCCTGAGGCCCAATCAATTAATGAGGGTCGAGCCCAAACCCTGACCCGAGCCCTCCCCTACGGGCCCAAGCCTCGGCCCAAGCTCGATCTATAATTTGAGGGTTGGGCCTGGGCCTACTTATGACCCGATCCAGCCCGTGTCCACCCTAAAAATGGGTGGCGCAGGTGATTTCAGGCCTAGTGAACAAGGGTATTTATAAACATCTAAGCCATGGAGTGGAGTGGAGTGGAAGAATTTGCACGGGATACGAGTCCTTCAGCAGCTAGTCATATTCCCCCGTCATGGAGAGTCCAAGTTTGAAATCAAGATCATTTTGGTCATTTTTTACCCACGCCATTCTCCTCTCCTGCATGAACTCAAAATACGAATCTGTCACCACCACCTCCAACTTTGGAAACCACTTGGATCTACTGGCTCTACTCGCTTTCAAAGATAGGATAATCCAAGACCCTCTCCAATTCATGAGCTCCTGGAACGAGTCTCTCCATTTCTGCAAATGGGTAGGAGTTACATGCAGTCCTAATCAAAGGGTAACCATTTTGAACTTAGAAGCTCAAGGTCTGGTAGGGCCTATATCACCCTCCATTGGAAACCTCACATTCCTTGCTGCAATCAACCTACAAAACAACAACTTCAATGGAGAAATCCCTCAAGAAATCGGTCGCTTGTCACGCTTAAAACATCTCAATCTGAAGAACAATTCCATCTCAGGCCTCATTCCCACCAATCTAACCCACTGCACCAATCTCAGAACCTTCGACCTAGCTTCTAATAATCTAGTGGGGATTATCCCTGACCAGCTGAGTTCACTCTCCAAGATTGTCTTCCTCCGCCTCAGCAGGAACAATCTCATGGGAAGCATCCCATCTTGGGTCGGGAACCTTTCATCTCTTACCTCTCTCTGGCTGGCAAAAAATAGTCTGCAAGGACGCATACCGGACGATCTTGGGCGATTATCACAATTAGGAAGTTTCCAGGTTAATGGAAATAAGCTTTCTGGTATGATTCCTACCTCACTATTCAATATCTCCTCCGTATATACCATCTGTCTCACGCAGAACCAATTTCAAGGGCGCCTTCCACCCAATGTAGGCCTCACTCTGCCCAATCTTGAGGTATTTGTTGGGGGAGTAAACGACTTCACAGGACCCATACCTGTTTCCTTGTCCAATGCTTCTCGGCTTGAGATTCTTGATTTCGAACAGAACAGGTTTAATGGAGTAGTGCATGTGAATTTCGGGAGCTTACAGGTTCTATGGAGACTTAATTTAGGTAGTAATAGACTTGGAACTAGGGAAGTTGATGACTTGAATTTTCTCACTTCTTTGGTTAATTGTTCCAGACTACAAGTGCTGGGTCTAAATGAAAATCATTTCGGAGGAGAATTGCCCAATTCTATTGCCAATCTTTCAGCCCAACTCAGATTTTTTTCAGTGAGTCGGAACTTGATGCATGGAAGCATCCCTATAGGGATTGAGAACCTTGTCAACTTGAACTTTCTAGGCCTGGGAGGGAATTTCTTCACTGGTAGAATCCCCATTGCAATTGGGAAGCTACACAAGTTACAAAAGTTTCATCTAAACGAAAACAGATTTTCAGGGCCAATTCCTTCCACCCTGGGCAACATAACTCTGCTTATCTCACTTTTGTTGAATGGGAATGCCTTAAGAGGGAAGCATACCTCCGAGTCTCGGAAACTGCCGAAATTTACAAATTTTGAACCTTTCTTATAATAATCTCAATGATACCATACCCAAGCAAGTTATTGGTCTTTCTTCCATTTCAATTTTCTTTTCTGTACTCATAATTATTTGACTGGTTCTCTACCATTAGAAGTGGGGAAGTTGACAAATCTTGTTGAATTGCGACTGTCTGAAAACAAATTGTCCGGCAAAATTCCAAGCACCCTCGGCAGCTGTATAAGCTTGCAACGACTATACATGGAGGGTAACTTCTTTCAAGGAACAATTCCTGTGTCTTATAAAATGTTACGAGGTCTAGAAGACTTGGATCTTTCACGCAATTACTTGTCCGGGGTGATTCCAGAATATCTTGGGAATTTCACATTTTTTCAGCATCTTAATCTCTCTTTCAATGATTTTGAGGGCGAAGTACCAAAAGAAGGGATCTTCACAAATGCAAGCGCAATTTCTGTCCTTGGAAATAATGGGCTTTGTGGTGGTATCACAGAACTACAGTTACCTGCATGCTCCAGACAAGCCTCTCATACAAGGGGAAAATTTCTTGCTACTAGAATAATGCTCCCAGTAGCTATCGTGGTTCCACTTTTAGTTCTCATGACATGTTTCTTTGTTACTCTTTATTGGAAAAGAAACTCGAGTAAGAAAACTTCTGCTATGTCTTCCTTTGAGGGTTGGAAATCAGGTGTTTCTTTCACGAAGTTATTTAAATCAACAGATGGGTTCTCTACTGAAAATTTGATTGGCACGGGTAGTTTTGGTTCTGTGTATAAAGGAGTTTTGTGCAATGGTGGAGTAGTATTTGCTGTGAAGGTATTGAATCTACAACAACGAGGAGCTTCCAAGAGTTTCATTGCAGAATGCAAAGCCTTAAGAAACATTCGGCATCGTAATCTTGTCAAGATCTTAACCGTCTGCTCAATTGTGGATTTTGATGGGAATGACTTCAAAGCTTTAGTTTTTGAGTTCATGTCCAATGGGAGCCTAGACCAATGGTTGCACCCAAGAGTTGACGGGGAACATCAGCCCAAGATTTTGAACTTCATTCAAAGGCTAAACATAGCCATTGATGTGGCTTCTGCATTGGAATATCTTCATTACCGTTGTCAAACAGCTATTATTCATTGCGATCTAAAGCCAAGCAATGTACTCCTTGATGAAGATATGACTGCTCATCTTGGTGACTTTGGATTAGCACAGTTCCTCTTTGAAGCATCTGATGGCTCCTCCAAAAATCAAACTATGTCGGTTGGATTAAAGGGATCTATTGGGTATGTTCCTCCAGGTACGGATTCTATCTAGTTTCTTTGCTCTTTGATTTGATATATAGATTTTTTTTTTCTGTTAAACTATACTACTGATAATTTCATTTAGATAGGTAATCCTGTTGAATCATGACTTAAGGAATTTCGGTAATTAGCATCTTGTGCTTGAAGTAAAAATGTTCAAGGGAGTGTGATGTATGCCACCTAGAAGGATTGTGGATGATGCTCCCCACTGTTGACACCATTTGGAGGGCATGGCCTAAGAATGAATGGAACCATTCCCCACTTTCGACCTTTGTTCACCATCCAATTTCTGCTTTCAATTGGAGGGTTAGGGTCCTCAATCTCGTTTGATTTTTAGGCTATAACAGATCCAAGACATGATCAGCTAGTCGACTTTTAGGGAGCATCGTTTGTCAATACCCTGTGCCCCACCTTAGGACCTCATAGACCAAAGTTGAGTGATTGATTGGACCCAACCATTCTATTCATCACTCTTTTTGTTGACCTTCAACAACTCAGCTAACTCAACAAAACTTATCCCAACTATTTGATATTTTACCTTCAGAGTATTGATGAATAATCCAACAACCACAACAAGAAGTAAATTTCCATTTATTTCCCTTCGGTGTCTATATACCTTGACAGAAGATTTAATGAATTTCAGAGTATGGTATGGGTGCCCAAGTATCTATACTTGGTGATGTATACAGCTACGGAATCCTCATACTGGAAATGTTTACTGGAAGAAGACCCATTGATGACATGTTTAAAGATGGTCTAAACCTTCATCAGTTTGCTGCAATGGCGTTGCCCGAACGAGTTATGGAGATAGTAGATCTCCTAATGCCCTTTGAAGAAGTGCAAGAGGAGAAAGAGGACAATCGTCGAAGTATTATTAGGAATAGAATTGAAGAATGCTTGGTTTCAGTGATAAGAAACGGTCTCTCTTGTTCAGTACCATCCCCAAAAGACCGAATGGTGATGACAGATGTTGTTTATGAGTTGCACACCATTAGAGATTCGATTTTCTGAATAAGAATCGAAGGTAGACATAGTGGTAGGATTTGATAATATAATCATCCATTTATTTACTTTACAGCAGTAAAACCTTAGATGATGATGACGAAGAAGGGCTATGCTAGTAAAGGTGTGTGATTCCGGTTGTATTGGATTTATGTTCTATTTCTGGACTATTTCTATCTGTAACTTTACTCACTGCAGGTTGGTGGCATTCTTGTTGCTATTATTACGTATTCTAAATAGAGGCCCAAGTGGGGTTCAATGGGCAGGGCCAAAACTGAAATTCAACATCGTCTCTTGGCCACAAGTAATTTTGTGGCTTCAAGAGGCGTACATATTCCCCAAAAAATTGAATCACCATCCAAAATAAAGTAATTTTCTTTTTTGGAATATGTTTGTCTCTTAAAAATTATTTGTGGCAAGGAGATTATCCCAACTGAAAAGTGACTGATTTGACATCCTACATATTTGATGGTCAAACTGCAATCAAATCACAACAACCTTTTTTTTTGTTTTTTTTTTGGAAAAGGATATATATGGTAGAACTCAAACAACAGAGGAAGAGCCCTGAAGAGACCAATGAATTCCACCACTACCTTGGTGGAGAAGACGAAGGCCATTTTGGGCCATATTATGAGCATAACAGTTTGCTTCACGAGGTACAAAAGTTATATTACAGACACTAAAACACTTAGTAAATTCATTTATCTCGAAAACCAGAACTTTCAAGGACCAGGGGCAACCATCAATTGAGTCATTGATGTAATCTACCGCAATTGACGAATCAGATTCTAAAATAAGATGAGTAGCTGAACACTGGTGAGCTAATTTTATCCCCCACAAGATAGCATGGATATCTGCTGTTAAAACCGAGAGCGCATCAAGTTGAATGGTCACTGAGCCAAGCAAAACACCGGCATCATCATGAGCAATGGCCACTAGCACAATATATTCACCTGTTTTAGGGCAGGTAGCATCCGTGTTAATTTTAATGAAGCCTGGAGGAGGGGGGAGCCAAGTAATAGGGTGCTTCATGGGAGGGATGGGATATGACGAAGATGGATGAATAATAGCCGAATCAGTCATATCCTAAATAAATGAATAATAACGATGAATCACAGAAGAGGACTCAACAAATCAATCATTGAAACATAATTCATTACGAGCACACCAAATCAGCCAACTGCCTAAAGAAACTTTGATGAAGAGACGATTGGTATCCTCTCTGGAGGTACCTTCAACGGCGAGAACGGTGATAAACCATTCAATGAACGAGGGATGGGAGGTATGAAGAAACGAGGGTGGAAGATGGAGATGAGTCCAAACATCAACAGCAAAAGGGCATTAGACACAACAATGGAGGGTTGATTCAGTAATAGATGGACAATGGGGATACATTGGAGATATGTGTGGAAGACGCAAGTTTAGCTTTCCCCAAACTGGTAATATATCTTGACAAGCTCGTCAAAGGAAGATTTTGATTTTTGATGGAAGGAAGGATTTTCAGATTGATTTTCAAACATTAGTATGATCAGAAGGAGGCATTGAAGTTGGAATGGATACTGTCGAGGCATAACCAGACTTGACTAAGAACTGACCCTTGGTATCAGGCTTCCAGACAATTTGATCATTTTGGAAATGATGCGAAAGTGGAATGTTCTTAATAGCCTCCAATTCAGAAGAAGTGATGAAATGAGCTATCATGTCCAGACACCATTGATAGGTGGAGAAATCAATTAAAGAGGATACCACATGAAGAGAGGGAATATGGGGATTTGGGGAATTAAGATGCCCCGAAGCTAAAGACGGTATCCATGCATCATTCCAAATGTCCACAGTGGCCCCATTTCCAATAATCCAAAGGCAATATTTCTGCAAAAGGTGCCGACCTTTGAGAATGCTATGCCAACCCCATGATCCCGTTTGACGAATGGGATCACGAAGAAAATGAGTATGGGGGTAGTAAATAGCTTTCAAAACCTTTGCACACAATGAATCAGGATATTGGATAAGGCGCTAACCTTATTTTGCGAGAAAGGTCAAATTGGTGGCTTTTAAATCACGGAACCCCATCCCTCCAGTCATTTTTGGATTTTTTAATTTATCCCATTTTAGCCAATGAATACGGCGTTCTACATGTTTTTGGTCCCACCAAAATGATCGTTGTTTTTGATCAATTTGGGAGGTTATGGATAAAAGCAAAAGAAAAACTGACATAGCATAGATAGGCAAAGAGGTAGTTGTGGTTTTGATAAGAATTTGCTTACCTCCCGAAGAGAGAAGTTGTTCCTTCCAGCCCTGCAATCTCACAACAACTTATGTGCCTATAACTCAACCATTTGAACTGTAGCTAGGGAAAAAAATCAAAATTTCAAGCCTTGTTTTTAAAAAAAAATTCAAAAATATACATAGTGGGCCATGGGATGGATGCAAACAAGAAAACTATCATTCACATGGCTAATCCAAAGGATCCCCTATAAGATGGATGGTCTGGATTTCCATGTGACAGAAACCCATGTCATTATGGTCTTTGACATGTCATTTATTTTTATTATTATTATTATGAATAACGATTCATTAATAAAAAAAAGGAGGGTGGGGAGAAAATACAAAGATTAAGATGATCGAAAAAAAGGAAAAAAACTGAAAAAAAAAGAAGAAGATAAAAACACTAACACATGGCTAAACAATATGAAATATGCAAGAATGGCAATCACTTAAAAGATCATTAATAGAAAAACCCCCGAAATCCTTCAAAGTCATAACCCAAGATGCAACCTCAAATGTGATGGAATCAATGACATGAGAGGAAGATCTAGATATGCCTTCAAAGATCCTCCTATTGCTCTCCTTCTAGATACCCTAGCAAATACCATTGACAATGACAAGCCAACAAAATTTCCCCTAGAATGGGGGGTTGAGACATGGCATTGCCTTAAGAGATCAAGGGGGAAATTTGGCACTATCTAATTAAGAGGAAGACGATATATGAAGTGTTTTCAAATGCTTTTTGAAAAGAAACAATGACGAATAATGTGAAACCCAAACTCCGCATTTTCCCTACATAGAACACAGATATGCGGAGACATCATCATATAGGGACACCTCTTTTGGTGTGTCCATTTTGCATTGAGAAGCGATTTGGAGAAAAGTTTGTAGTCAAGGAGGGGAGAGGCCATTCCAAACAGATTTAATTGGAAATAAAGGGAATGAAGGAGGAGAATGAGAAGAAAGGAATTTGAAAAAAAATTCCAAACAGATTTAATCGGAAATAAATGGAAGGAGGAGAATGAGAATAAAGGAATTTGAAAAAAAATATTCAGTTGGGAAAAGACTTGAAGAATCTAGCGCCCATTCATATCTATCAAGGTGAAAAGGGAAAAGGCAGAAGTGCTCTAGAGAGTCATAAAAAGAAGAGATGTAGCCAAGTTCCAAATTGAGAGGATCCCTAGAAAAATAACAAGTTCCAATAAAGGCTGTGTGAAGAGTTGGAAAGGCTTTTAAAGACTCAGGCATTTTTTATAGGTGATAATGCAAAATAAGTGAGGGAAGCAAGATGAAAGAGAGGAATCACCAATCCAAACATATGTCAAAAACCTGATTCAATTCTCATTGCCAATGACAAGTGAAAGATGAGAATAAACCAATGCCAAATGGCAATGATGCATTTCCAAATAACCGAGGCCCTAGGGAATGTTGTTGGGTTTGAATCCCACCAATTCTGATCCGATCCATTCTGACAAAGAATAAGGGAATGACATAAACTTCCTTCTTCCAATGTTATGTGTTAGATCCATTTCCTAAAGAGAGACATGTTTTCATTATGATGTTATCAATCCCAAGACCCCCATTTACTTCAGCTTGCAAATGTTTCCCTAATTAAAGAGATGATCCTTTTTTATGCCTCTCTCATCCCATAGGAAATCACATTGAATTTGTTTTAGCTTCTTTGTCACATTACCTGGTATGGAGAAGATCGACATATAGTAGACTGGGAGATTAGATAAGACTGATTTTGCCTCCTAAAGAGATGTGAGTTTTTTTTTCATGAAATAAGCCTCTTCTCAACTTTCTCAACACCTGGATCCTAAAAAATTTTCCCATGTGGTTGGCCCCTAAAGGAAGATCAAGATACTTGAGAGGTCATACATCTATTGTATTTCATGGGTATATGGAGTTATATTTGTAAGGATATATTAGTCTTTGTACAATGTTGGGGTATACCTGTAAATACTCGTAGTTGGATTTTATCTCTTTGATAAATGAAACAAAGTATGTGAGGAGTAATTAATCTCTCCATACGAATACATTCCCCATACACCTTTTCATCTAAGAACCCTAGCTAACTTAAAACCTATATTTCTTCTTGGTATCAAAGCCATGTTGGAGCCCTAGGACTGCTAAGCAAGTGAATAACAACACATGAGGATTGCTGATGTCAACAAGTCATATGATGATGTCAGTAATTTGTACAAAAATGTAAGCTTCTTTTAGAATCTGGATCGTATGATTATTTGGAGTTTTTTTTATAGAAGGTTTGAGTCTATTTGGAGTTCTCTTCAAATTTCTGTGCAATTTTTTTCTGATTTTCAAATGAATAACCAGATTTTTGAAAGTTGGTACATTTATACGATTTGGGGAGTTTCTAATTAGTGAGCTCAATCGATTTCAGTTCTCCACATTGTTATGCAGCATATGAAACAAATTTTACACTCATTGGTTGAGTATTGAAGGGCTAGTGAGTAATTTACCAGTCCATGTTTAACGCCCTCCAGTGGAAATTGTTTTCTGAATACTTTTATACATACTCTTCGATTGGAGTTTGCTGTCTATAATCCTTGTTGTTTGATTTCTTATTCTAAATTCAGATTTGTGATAAAGGAGTACTCATGAATTCAATGGTTTTGTAGTGTGATTTCTCTTCAGCTGGGGCCTTCCATCCTCCTCTGTTTGTCGTGATTTTTGCTCTACTATGTAATCAACAACCTGGTATTTCTGATCTCCGGAGGTGCTAGAGGTTTTCTTAACTCCATGTACAATTGTTGTGGTTGATTCCTAAATTGAAGTGTTGTTACAAGGGTTGTGTAACCCTGTTGGGCATGATATACCCTTGTTCGAATGTATAAATGGTAGCACTCAAGCATAGTGTCACGGACTTAGCTTTTCCAAGCTCCTTAGACCGTGCGGCACTTGTGCTACTCCTGCTTCTAGTAGACAAGTCAGCCTTCCTTGTTGCCAACACTTAGACACTTAGTGGCTTAGTGCACAACTCTCACACTTGGAGGGAAATATAGAAAGCTTTATTGATCACTCTGAGAATGCTTACAATGCTTACAACTCCTTGAGTGGTTTGCAAATGAGGGGTTCTCCCCCTTTTATAGCCCTCCCAAGCTCCCTCCATGGCCTAGGATTGAGCCATTTGTCATGCATCTAAGGGCTAGGAATTCTCTAGACCCTTTCTAGAATTCTCTACCACCTCCTCAAATGGAGGTCTCTAGAATCCTCCCTAGAAATATCCAAAGGGTTCTAGGGTCTTCTACAATCCTCTAGAACACTCCAGATTTCTCTAGAATAATCTAGCCTATTCTAGACTATTCTATGTATAGAAGCCAAAATTGTATGTACAACGTGTCCGAGACGTTGGCGAGGGTCATCTGTGGGCGTGCAGTGACACTTTGCATACTTTTTCAAGTCTTTACGACGATTTCTTCTTGTTAAGGATTATATCCAATTCATATACCTTCAGTATTCTTATAAAATCGTGTTTGCATTTGCAATCGCTTACAAGTGCAACGCATATCCATGCTTTAACAGTATAGCCTTTAGATGAAGGACATGAAAAATATGTTTTTGTTTAGAATTCTTTGATTGATTTCAACTCCAAATTAGGAAGTTTAGTTGATGCAGAAAGGATTTTCAATGTGTTAAAATGGAATGATTTGAGGTCATGGAATATTATGATGGTAGCTTATGTCCTTCACCTCTTGATAGACAAGCCTCTTGAAATTTTATGATGGCAGCTTATGTCCTTCACCTCTTGAGGTCATGGAATATTATGATCGTAGATTAACATGTATGATAGATGTGTTTTGGTTGAAGATTCAGAACGAGATTTTAATAAGATGTTTAATAGTGATGGCACATAGATTTCATTGCATTCTTTACGCCAATCAGATGGCCCATGGTTGACCCATGTCGTCCTCAACTGGACGGACTCTGCACACAAAAAACTAGAGAAGGTCAAGGAGCTAGGGCCAGCAGGGGGCTGGCCTCTAGCTCTCCAACGATCAAGTCAAGGAAACAAGGGGACTGTAGGAAGTAGAGCTCATCTCTATTAGGGTTTGTTGATATCTCATACATGAAAGATGGAGTGGTATCCATATTTATAGGCTTGAGTGGTGGCATATCAGAGCGGATCTCGTATGTTGCTTTTCTCCCACGTTTTCACATGTCGCTTTCCCTTATATTCTCGCATGGTGTTGTTGGCCACGTTCTCAGCCGTGTCTCTCCTGCCTTTTCTATCCCTTTCTTAGAATTGACAGACTTGCTGCAGAAAATATTCTATCCAGATAACAGTTTTTGGATCATGCTTATCCTTGGGCTGAGTCAGTCAGGGTTATCACTCCTTAATGGGTCGAGGGATTTCTGACTCTAAGGGCCTCGGGATCTCGTGTAATCTATAAGTCTTGGGGGTCTTAATGGTCTGAGTAGTATCTTAGGGAGTCGGGTGCTTTAACTGTCGGTTAGGGATTTTGGTGTCCGGCTAGTTAGGGGGTTCAGGGCAAGCCCCCTCGAAACTTTCTAGGTTGGTCCTCCTCCGATCGAGGTTACGTTGGTTAGTCAAGACCTGCTAAAAGGGTCCTTAATGTAGTTTTCCCTATCAGTTGCCCCTATTTCCGGGTCCAAGGTCACATGGCCTAGGAATATGAGCTACCTGTACTCATCGCTAATTATTTTGGCTGTTGGCGGCATGTCGTTTCTACTGTCGAGGTGATACCGGTTAGGATGGGCGCTAATGATGGTCTCACATTTAATGGGTCTCAATAACCGAGGGGGCGTGCGAGCACTGTTTATGGATTATGTCAAGCATTGTGTCGTCTTGGATTTGTAGGTTATCTAACAGTTATACTTGAATCTCTTTAATTATTTCGAGATTCGTGCACCCTCTCGTTTCCCAAGTTTAATTTATTAGCCCTTGGATTGACGACACATGTAGGGTCGGGGATGGTCGAGGTTTTTTATAAATGTCTACCCCAACATCGATCTGGCTTTCTTTTATCTTTGCCTCTCATCTTTTGTGAACCTTCATTTCAAGCGATTTTCGGTGAGTTTCCCACGTTCCCACAAGCTGCTGTCTCCGCCGCTGCATCTCGGGATCATTCTATATTCTTTCTGGCAATCTCCTCTTTTCTAGGCAGCTATTATCAGCCTTGTTCCGGCATCCTCAAGTTCGTTTCCCCTCAAGTATCTCTTCTTCGGGCCCCTTTCTTTTGCTTGTTTCCTTTTTGTTTTCCTGCTTTCCATTAATAGTTGTTCAATTTTTCTTTCTTCTTGACATATTCATGCCTGTTTTTTTCTTCGTCTTTCTTTTCATTAGCGTTTTCTGGTTTTCCTTTTTTCGGTGGCGTTCACCCTAGTTTCAGTTTAGTTTTTCGTTCTTTTCTGTAATTGCCCATTCATCTAGATGGTGTTCAGGGATACCGTCGACAAGATGGTTGGTGGAGCCGATGACTTATCAGAAGTCCAACAAAATCCCACGGAGCAAGCTATCGAGCCAGCTTTGACTACTGCCCAAGGGGCGACCAGGGAGATTACCACTGAGGAGTACTTCAAGGCCGCTCAATACGGCTCCGAGTTGGGGAAGAAGACCCTCACCTGGTATTACTCTACTTACCTCATTCTCAAGGGAGTAGTACTTACGGCCCCTAGGGATGCCCGGGCTTTTAAAGCCCCTGCCGACAGTGTTGCGCTGTACGAGCAGGCCCTTATGGTAGGTCTTAGGTTTCTGGTTCCCCGATTCCTCAGGAATTTGCTATTCTGTCTTGGACTAGCACCTGGGCAATTAATGCCCAACGCTTGGCAGATAGCCATAGGGTGCATGGTGCTATGGGAACTAGCCTTTAAAGGGGTGCATCACCTCACCCTCAACAAATTTTTTCATTGTTACTACCCTAAAAAGCAAGAGCCGAGGTGGTTCTTCTTTGCTAGTCAGGATCCGACGCTCACTTTGGTGACGGGACTCCCGAGTTTAAATAGTGGGTGGAGGACCCGATATTTTTTGTCTCAAGTGAGGGCTGGGAGTAGCCCCCAAGTGAAGAACTTGAAGTGAAGTTCAACTGGGCATGGGCATCGGTCATCGATCATCAGCCCAATAGGTATGTTGTTCTATCATTGTCTGCATCATGTATTTTCATTTTCCCGTTCTATTTTTGACCCGGTACTCCTTTTCTCTCCCTCCCTTTTTTAACTAACGAGGCTGATGAGGTGTCTGACGAGGAGGAGGCTTGCATCAAGGACGTGATAAATTATCCTATCCATGCCTACACAGACCTTGTTTCCCCCCACCCAACTTCATTAGTGTGGGTTTGGTCCTAATCCTGATAACTCACCCATCTTTACTGCATTTGTCTTCCTTTGTTTTCTTTCTCCTTTTTCTTCTTGCTAATTTCTAACACCAGGTTCTTGTGCAGCAATGAAGACTGATTGAAGGTTTCTCTCTTGGGCCAAGGAAATCAGGGATAAGGCCCTAGGAGCCAAAAGGCTGATTAACCGGCAACTACCTGGGTAGATGCCACCTTGACTTCCAAGAAGAGAAAATGCCAAGAAGTCCCGGGTGGTCCTTCTGGGTCCTAGGCTTATGAGGCAGTTCCAGTGCCTTTTATGGCTCATTCTAGCACTATCCTAGTCGTCGACTTGGATGGGGACATGGGGAGCCCTTCTTCGCCCTCTACAGCCTAGGTCCAAGTCATGGCCACTTGGATGGCTGCTCTACCGACCGTCTCCCAGGCCCCTATCATCGAGGTTCATGTTGTCGCCCCCGAGGCCCCCACTCCCCCAGTTGTGGCAACTACGACCTCCACTTAAGTGGGGCTTCTTCCCCTCCTCCCCCAGTACAAGAGGAATCTCCACTAGGGCTCGACTCTTGGTTATGGAGGCCCACTTCCAAGGGGAATTATCTTCTAAGGGGTGTTCCCCTGACTGACCTCGAGTACCCGCAAAAAAATGTCTCTACAGTTGGTGTGCACAGAGATATGATGCACTACATGGACAAGGTAAAGCTCTTTATCTTTCAGCATGTCTCTTCTTTTCTTTTCTTTTCTTCTTTTTTTATGCACTCGGTACTAATTCGGTTTTATCCTTGTAGACCATGGACCTAATGAATGCTTTCATTCAAAGGTACAAATTCTACGAGAAGGTCAGGGCCAAGCACCTGGACAACCTTGCCTAAGCAAGAAACGAGAACTTGGCCTTGAAAGGAGGAGGCAAAGGGAATAATCAACGACCTCAAGAAGAAGTTGAGGTGGGCCGAGGACTCTCACAACAGCCTGGAGGCACAAGCAACTGAGCAAGAGAGATGCATCGAGACCTTGAACGCTAGCTTGTGAGATTCCCAGAGGGAGGTCGATCAGGCCAAGGAGGAGTTGGGGGTCAAGAGGAACACCCGCATCCGGGCCAAAAATGACCTCAAGAAGGCCATTGAGGGAGAGACGAGGAAGGCCATAGCCGATACCCTATAACCGGTACACCTCAAGGCTAAGGTGAATAGAGAGAGGGAGAGACAAGAGATGAGGGAGGAGGCCCTCGAAGCAGCTGAAGCCCGTTACTTGGCCTCAGACACCTTTGTCATTACTAGGGTTAACTGCTTTTGGGAATGGTTTGAGGAGTTTCGGGACATTGCAGCTGAGTGATTCCCTAACATTGACTTCTCATCTATCAAGCCTAGAGAGCTTGAGGCCGAGGTTAAGGAAGAAGGAGAGGTTGGCCAGGAAGATGTCACGATCGAGGAAGGGACTGTGGAGGGAGTAGAAGGTGCCGTGATTAAGGGGATGGCCGTTAAGGGGTTGGTGGTGCTTGAGATTAGGGAGGCTAATCGGGGAGACATTGTCCCGGGGGATATTGCCTTGGGGGATGCCAACCCCAAGGTGTAATTGTACTCTTATATCTCTTTTTTTTGGTTAAGCCCTTGTTATTTCTTTGTGTAATGAATGAAAATTTATTTTTTGTCTCCTGTTTTCGTTCCCTTTTAAACATTTTATAAGCATTCATGTGTGGTGTGACACTTTCTTCTTGCATGTCGTATGCATATCTGGGGGAATGAGGATGCATAATCGAAAATTTTCTAAGTGTAGGGACCCCTTAGAATTAATGCCATAGGGGCGAGTAGAAGTAAATATTTAACCCCAAATTTGCTAAGTGTAGATGAACGTATCGTGATGCCTTCTCCTTATGTTTCCTACGTGTACTTAGGTAGGTTGGGGTAGATAGCCCCAAAATTTTATCCAAGTGTTAATACACCTTGGGGAATTTGGTTGTTCCCCAAGTAGGGGGTTAGACATAAATTTATATATATATAGGGATCACCTTAGCAATAATATGGGGATCTGTCGGGTCCCTCGCAATTTTGGATAAATAAGGGTTCTCGATGACACTCTTTTGGGGTTAGTGTCGCCAGGTATCCTTAGATATCTGTTTATGTTTTAGTTATATGCTAGGGGGCGTAGGTGTACTTACTTGATGAGGAAGAGTTAACTTGGGTTGCAATATCTTTACTTTCAACACGACTTAGGTTTCAGAGGCTTCTTCCTTGCTTTGCATTTCCCTAACTGGAAGGTCGCTTGATTGTAGGGCTCGGGTAAGGCTGAGCATGGGCTCGGGCTAGCCTAAGCCCGGCCCAGCCTAAAATTTGGCCCAAATAGCCCGGCCCGACCTAGGCTCGATAAGGGCCCTGGCCTGAGTTGAAGGCCCGAACCTTTATTAGGGCAAGGCCCGGCTCGAAGCCCGAACTTATATGTATAAATAAGTATATATATGTGCATGTATGCGTGTGAAGAAAATGTTCTTTGGTGAAAAAGTGTATGTAGTGTATATGATGAATTATAAGCTGACATGTGATGTGTTGAGGGTTAAAACATCCAAAAAGTAGTTGAGATGAAAAGTAGGTGTCAAAAAAGAGACAACAAATTCAAAAACACATCATATATAAACACATATAAGAAATTAACAAACTTGAATCAATTTCTTAGTTGGTTAAAGACTTTATTATAAAGTAGCGCATGAGTTCAAATCTCATCTAAAGTATTTGTTTTTTGAAAATTTTATGGGCCATGGGCTGGCCTGAGCCCAGCCCTAGCCCAAAATTACTATATAGGGCTGAGCCCCAAGCCTACCCGAGCCCGGCCCATGCACACCCCTTCAACCCACCCCTGAACTCAATTGAGCAGCCCCATGGTGGGACATAGGGGAGATAAAACTGTCTCCCCTTTTTTAGCTTTATTTTTTAAAGGACTATAAATCCATCCACACTTTGAATTTGGAGCCCAAATTTGAACTAGAAATCACTGACATAGTGATTTATCAGTCCACTAAATTTGAGCCCCATGTAATGTCATTTGACCCCCAAGATGGGTCCCACTTTCTCACTAAAAAAGGTGTTCCTCCCTGTTCAGATTGAACAGTGGGGATTGCCAGAATTTTAATTTTATTTATAAATTTTTTTTGATTGATTCTTATTATATATATTAGCCAACTAATTTACACAGTTAGATTTTAATTTTTGTAGTCCATTTTATTGAGGGTAGGGTATTTTACCATAATTTATTTCGGATTAAACTTCTGCTGATATTGGTTATGTTAAATTTAGTCATTCATCTTGTTTTCTTAATAACTTCTTGTGTATATATCATTGTGCTCTAAAATTTTTATAGTATCTCCATAACATGATATTCTTATTCTACACCAAATTTGGTCTCAATCTCATGTATATAACTCCCAGAATGGGTCCCACAATTTGCTATTTTTGTCAAATTTTGTGTTGAATTGTAAATAACCCACATCTTAAAAAATTCCAAAAGGGGCTCACCCTTGTCTAATAGAGCTGAAATTTTACAGAAAGTTCACTAAGATGATAACCCAACTCTCTGCAAAATTTCAAGTCTTTTGAACCACTTTTGGTAGCTTAAAATCCCAAAAAATAAGTTGTTGGTTTCTGACTCAGAACCAATACGCCTGAACTCCCACTTCTATGGAATTCAGACATATAGCATATTTCAAGGGTACCATGTAACTATGCTTATTATACCTTGTTGAAAAGATCTCTCTCTTAGCTTTCCAAAGAGACTAATCACACTCAATTCTGAGTTGTGTGGAGAGAGATATATCCGTTTAAGTGCAGACCATCTAGCATACGCCTGAATTTTAACCCAGTTAAAATTCAGGCGTACAGCCTAAGATCAGGCGTACTAACCTAAATAACCCTGTCTTTCTATCCCTATGTACCCCATGATATGAAGAGACCCACAGACCCCTGGAAACCTTTAATGAAAGAATTTCAGACCCCTAATTTTTCTGAAATGACCAAGTGAGGTCAATTTGGGAAAGTATGCCTGAAATCACTTCACTGTGAAGATCAGGCGTACACATGAAAATCAAGCGTAGTGATTAGGAAATTCCAATCTTGCCATTTTCTGATATATCAAAGGGTGGAATGAAACCCCACAAATCTATAACCTAAGGAAACCCTTATTTCAACATCCAAAACTTTTCTCTAACATTTGAACATAGACTAAGCCCAATACCCAACACCTGAATTTTACTTGGAAGACAACGTTGGTGTCGTGGTTGTTACATCAATGCAATTTGGCTAAGTAACTCGACCCAACCATTGCCTTTCAATCCTTCCAGACTTTTTATAAGTCTTCACCCTACCCTAGGGTCATGTCGTACTAGTTCACGACCCAAAGACCCTAGAACTCGGTCATAACCCAATTAGGTCCCTAAAACACTCAAATTGGTATAACATAGTCTTGACCCCCTTTTACTAACACATTTCAGCAGCGATGAGTACTCTGTAAGTATATAAAAACCTTAAAATGAACCTACCTTGACTCAGTCTCACAGTCAGACGTACTTGACTATTGAGACTTACAAACACTTAGAACTATATGTAGTTTGATCTTGACAAAACCATAGGAACACAGAACCATACAAGATCGGGTAAATAGGTAGCTGGAGACTATGTATTAGGTACGATTGCAATAATCACACCACAGAGGTAGTCCAGACCAATAAAAATAAAATAAACACATACACACACTGTCACTCACTGACACTTGAAAGTTGCTAGGTTAGAAGAACTATCCTAAAAATGTAGGTAATTGGGGTGCCTAATACATTCCCCAATTGCAATCAAACAGCTTACCCAGATCCCTAAAAACTAGACTACTTAAAGAGTCAACCCTAGGCCCAAGTGCTTAGCCAGGGTCCCAAAAACCCGTATCTTCTATTTTCCTAGAATGAGGTAGACGTCCAATCTTGCCTGTAAAAATCTGAGTTGGTGACGACTTCAAACCCCTAAAATGGATCATGGGCTTTTTCACAATGCCTACAACCCTTATAAAATATTTTGAGGGGTCAATGGTCATCTATACCCAAAATTGGTGTGAACAATGTGTGAGCTTAACATGAGAAAACCTTTCTTTCCCAAGTCGTAACAGGCCTCCATGCAAACTCATCATACCCATGCAACCAAAAAAGGAGAGGATACATCCACTATTCATTTTGCTTTTGTTTTTGGGGATTATAATCGACTTTTCATTAGCTGCTTACTTCATTTATTTAACCCGTGTTTGGCAGCCACCGATAATGTAATCATTTCATTTCAATTTTCCAAGGCATTTTGTAACCCAAGGTGTTGGTTCATAATGAACACATTCATATTTATACTTGATGACATACATCATTTCACTTTATTAAAACCCCCAAAATGACTTTATTTCTAATTTTAGTTAACAGATCAATATACATCTGGATGAGTTTATTATGAACCAACACTTTATGACTAAAAATGCCTTCGAAATTTTAAATGAAATGTCTATACTACAGGTGGCTGCCAAACATATCCTTATTTAATTATATAATTTTCATATAATCTGCTTTCATTTGCTGGTTCCTCTATTATTTTTTTTTCAGGTTTCAGTACTTGACTGTCCTATGGAACATACACTTTGGCATGTTCCTTAAATTGAAGAAACAAACATATGTTCTGTAACCAAAGTGTGGGACTATTTGTGATCACGTTATATGGTGTGTATAGAGTTAAAATGTCAAAAAAAGTGGTCAGTTTGAAAAATAGGTACATAAAAAGAGACACCACAACACCGATTTTGTCTGCCACTCTACGAATGCCGTAGGCCTGTTGGGCATCAGGGGGCAAACACATCAGTGCCGAAAAGTGATGTACACTTTTAGGAAACACATTTCACTTTCCGACTTGATGCATCTTTCCTTCATGTCCAACAAACTTACGGGTGTTTGTAAGGAGGCAAATAAAATTCACAGCAAAGATCAAAATCAAAACACACCATGTGTTAATCTGTAGCTGGTTCAGTGATGAGGCTTTTCTATACATGGCGTAGAAAACCCCAAAGTCAAGGGGCAGCCACATCAGTGTTAGAAAGATTTACACTCACCCCCAAAAAGTGAAAATCACTTTGGATGCTGATGTTTCCACCCGTTTGACTGTCAGCGGAGGTTAAAGGAGGTTAGGGGCGGTCTATAAAATCCAGGCCGCTTGTTCAGAGGTCTTAGACACTTTTTGGTCAGATCATATTCTCGTAAAAAACGTACAAAGTCCTCCAGGCTCAATCCCCACTCCAAACCCTTATAAACATTTCTTACCCGAAAAAAAAAAAAAAAAAATTCATTTGTTTTGCGTAGGCGTAACCCTTAGTTTTCCTTAGGATTTAGTGTAACCACCTGACGGAAAAAATGAATTGCATTTCCCAAAAATATGTAATTCAGTTTTTCAGTGCTGATGTGTCAGTTCCTAATGTCAGCCTCACGTTAAGCTGACTATAGAGGTGCACCAAATCCAAGACGCTTAAAAACATGCGGCTATCAATTTCCGAAATATTAAATTCTCTTCCTGTCAAAACAAATGATCCATAATCTGTCATACGCATCTTTCCTTCTTTTACTAAAATACGCGTCGTGCTTTTGGCAGATAAAGATAATGAGGAGTTGCAAGACGGGCTGATATCCTCTACGCCACCCCCTTGTGAGCCACTCAATGACCACACAAAGGGAGAATCAATGACCTCATATCCTCTATGCCACCCCCTTTGTGCGACATTGTGAGCCGAGACACAAGGGGGTATCATTTTACCTTTTAGAGATGTCACATCACTCCCCCCCCCCCAAAAAAAAAGTGAAATGATACGTTCCATGTGTCTTAGCTTACGAAGTCGCACAAAGGGGGGCGACGCAGATGATACTCCCCCCATCAATTCACTTTTTGGAGGTGATGTGACATCTCAAAAACTGAGTTGATCACCCCCTTATGCGGCCGTTGGGTGCCTCACAAGGTGGGTGGTGTAGAGAATTTCAGGCCGGTGCAAGTGGTGCTGATGTGGCAAAAAGGCATAGGAGAAAGTCACCGGCTCATCCCACACCTCTTCCTTATAAATGTCGTAATAGAATGGGTTTCTTGATAGGTATGACTTTACTATTTATAATGATGTGATTTGCAATTTATCATTCTAGAACATTGAAATTTGGGGAAAAATCCTTTACATAAATATAGAAGCAAATTAAACCAAAACTTTATGAAAAATATTAAAAGTTAAGCTTCTAAGCATTTCTTTTCTTTTCTTTTCTTTGTTAGCTTTATTTTTATTTTACTTAAATACTAAAAGCAGATTGATTGAGACAACAAATCCTCTACAACAAGTTTAAATTACATTAAACAGAAACTGCCTTCAAAGAATGACATGTACACAAAAACCTCTGACCTTTAAACTTAGGGTGGGAGTTCTAATATACGTGTCATGTTGTAGGCTTGAAATAGGCCCACTCTTGGCCACACGTCATTTTTTTAGGGCAATTTCCGTTTAATGTATTTTAAGTTTGTTGCAGAAGATTTGTTTTCTAGTCAATCACATGCTGTGGTTAAACACATAGACCCTTCGGTCTGGATGCGTTCAAGAAAAGGCTGCAATCCATTTTCGTTTGCTAATTCAACCCCACTCCCCGCACCCTGTAAATCCCTCCCTTATTAATTTATTTCCTCTGATAATGTATATATAATTCAAAAAATGTGCCAGCTTTCTAGTGCTGAGATGAACACCATCCTCTTAAAGTCGAGGCCTTGGTCAAATCCCCTTAGTTGATGCAGTTTGCCTATATCCCTGTCTTATATAGATTCTGTTGATGCATGTTACTTTGGAAGTGGACCCCAATGGCCAGACCAAAAATAAATAAATAAAAAATCAGTAGCTAAAAAGAAAGTGATTTAGGAAGAATGTGACCAGAGTGCTATCGAACTGTCAACCATTGAACCGAAATCCACATAATGTCTGGTCCCACCTAATGTTGACATAAATGCCTCCAATTTCCACCCTTTTATTGAGCAAGTTTCCTCTCTAGATTGTATGATCAAAGTAACCCAAGTCACACATTCGATGTTTATGGACTCTCCCTAACTACTAAAAAGCTTCAAATGTGCCATTACAAGGGAATACACCTGTATTATGTTGTGGGTTTGAGCATTAAACATGTGGATTAGGAGATGCTTACTAAGTGGACAATTTGAATTTAACATATCATCACTCTGCATAGTTTAAAGAGGATGTGATCATTTAGGTATATCCAAGCAATCCTTTTACAAGGACTTTTCCAACAAGAATTCATCATAGAGGCTGTAAGTATGTTTGGATCGTAGGAGTTCAAACCACCACATAATTTACCTGCTTTATGTTGGAGCATATAAACATTGTTTGTATCAAGGGAGATACCTGCTTTTATCTCCTCAATCCAAACATAAGGAATTAAAAGCTCTACCTTAATTTGTGGAGTTTGAACTCTCAAAGATTGGGGAAATTTTTTAACTCCAATGACCCAAATTCAGCAAATTTGTTCTTGGACTTAGGGTTGTTGACAAATTTATTTTGTCTGCACAAGGATAACTTCACCTCAAATTTGGTGCGACCCCTAAAGTGAGCCTCAAGTAGAACTGACATAAGGGGCCAACACATCAGCACTGAAAAAGTTATTTACACTTTTTGGGGGATACTTTCACTTTTTAGCAATGATGTGTTTGCCCCTGGTGTCGGTCTCACTTTAGGCTGATCTTAGGTGTTGCATGGAAGCCTAGATTTCTCATTGTACGCAACAATAAATGAAAAAAGAAATTAATGCAAACAACACACACACAAAGCACAAGACGATTTAACATAGTTTGGCTTAAAGCTTACATCCACATACAAAGACAATCAAGAGAGCTTTTACTATGTAAAAACAGAGATTACAAGAGCATCGACTGTCTCCTCTTCTAAACTCTATGTTAGTCTCCAAGAAACCTTAATCAGTCCCACACACCCACACGTTAAAATAAGGTTTATAAAACCCTAAACAACTAAGTTTCCAAAAAAGAAACTTGTGGTGATTTCGTGTGAGAGTCCAACACGGCTCTCTCACTGAGAGCTGTGAGACTTAAAGCCACTGATTCAACAAATCTCCACATTGGCTTTAATTTTACCAAGGTTTACATAATACCAAAAACTCTACTCATATCTTCTCCACACAACCTCAAAGGGTAACTCTGACATGTGCACCACAGTCTATCTTAGCTTACATTCCGAAACCACCTTGGAAAAAACATGCATTCTCCTTCTTAGTGAAGTATACACCATATGTACATACAACGCATCTCCACCTCGAACTTGAATCACAACTTGTTTGCTATCACCACAAATAACCTTTGGCCTTAAATCACCGTTATACATACCATCGAATCAATTTGGTCTTAACACCATCCAACTCGATCAAACACGATTAATACACATGTGTAGATGTCCCAAGACGACTCACCTAATCAACTCTAGAGAGGGACCTCGATCCTTCCTCTCTAATCATAAGAATCTCCTCACCATTATCTGCTGCCTAGAAACTTGTATCACCTCCCTTTGTTAAATCCATAAAAGAGACCTTACACAAGCACTGATTATTTCATACACTCTGTTTCTAACTACCTGTCGAGGTAAAAGGAACACTGTCAATCACCGTATTTTCTATTAGACGATACAAACTATCACTACACTTTTCTTCATTCATTAGGACCAAACAATCACGTATAATTTTCATGACTCCATCTACAACTGAATACCTGCAACCCTTGAGTCAAATCGGCCTAAGGATATTAAATTCCTTCACATCTTTGGGACATATGCCACACCACCCAAAGTACGAACCATTTCATCAAACATCTTGATCTTCACTATCCCAACACCCATGATGTCACAAGTAGACCACTAGACCCATCACCTAAAGAAACAAAACATGTCTTCTTCTCTTGTAACGTATCAAAATATTCTTTCTTAAAGCAAATATGAATAAGACAACCTGAATCTAATATTCATTCATCACAAGAAAATGTGTCCATAACTTTGAAGACTATGAAAACATCTCTAATGTATTTTTCTTGTTCTTCTACCGTTGTTGTACTAAGACTATCACCTTTCTTTCTGTCAGAATGCTTTGGACAATCCCTCTTCATGTGGCCATATTCTTTGTAACAAAAGCACTTCATCTTGCTATTTCCTCTAAACTTGGATCTAGACTGACATTTATCACTCCCAGAACTTTTTTTCTTTATTTTTCCTCCCTCAAATAAACCTTTTATCTGTCCCTCATCCTCTTCTCCAAATAGCTTCTTCCTTAATTCCCTAGAATGTAAGGATGCCTGAACATTCTCCATGGAGATAGTATCATTTTCATAGAGTAAAGTCGTAACAAAGTATTCATATGATACAGGTAAATGACACAAAACGATGATTACTTGATCCTCATCATCAATCTTAATATCAATGTTTTTCATATCCATAATGATTTTATTGATATCATCTAGATGCACTTTCACAGACATACATTCTCTCATCTTCAATGTATAGAGCCATTGTTCTAAATACAACCTGTTCATGAAAGACTTGGTTATGTACAAGCTTTCCAACTTGAGCTACAACCTAATTGCAGATTCCTCTTCTGCAACCTCTCTCAACACCTCATCGGCTAGGTACAACTGAATTGTGCTAAGTGCCTTGAGGTCAAGTTCATCCATTTTGTCTTCCTTCATCGTTGCGAGAAGCTTTTCCTTCCTCATCAAAGCTTTGACTAGTTCTTGTTGAACCAACAACGCACGTATCTTCACACACCATAAACTGAAGTTATGTCTATCGAATTTCTCTACTTCGTACCTTGCTACTATGTCGAAAAATCTAATCACAACGTAGGGCTCTGATACCAATTGTTGTGCGAAAGCTTAGATTTTCTATCGTATGCAACAATAAATAGAAGAAGAAATTAATGCAAACAGCATACACATATAAAGTACAAGACGATTTAATGTGGTTCGGTTTAAAGCCTACGTCTATAGACAAAGGCAATCAAAAGAGCTTTCACTATGTAAAACAAGAGTTTACAAGAGCACTGGCTACCTTCTCTTCTAAAACCCTGTTTTAGTTTCCAAGAGAATAAATCCTAATTAATCTCACACACCACACGTTAAAATAAGGTTTATAAAACCCTAAACAACTAAGTTTCCAAAAATAAAACTTGTGGTGATTCCGTGTGAGAGTTCAACACGGCTCTCTCACTAAGAATTGTAAGACTTAAAGCCACCGACTCAATAATCTTACGAAAGACTTAAGGGGATAACTTATATGGCTGAGATTAGGTACGAGCCCTTCATGTCTGAAAAGGTTCGAACAGTGTCTGGGGAGACACTTCAGTGTCGAAAAAGTGATTTACACTTTTTTTGGGGAAGGGACCACTTTTCACTTTTTGGCACTGATGTGTCTACCCTATACTATTTGGATCTTGTTGTACACACGCAGGTTCGTTCCAAATCCTAAGGATATAACTTAAGTGTGAATGTACTAGAAGTAAACTACACTCAGTTAAGAACTTTAAGCTCGGCCAAGCTAGGCTAGGCTGATATGAGCTAGGCCCAAAGATATATCTAAAATGTCATTTTGGATGGGTGATCACAGCTGCAAGAATAATAGGATTCCTCTCTCTCTCTCTCTCTCTCTCTCTCTCTCTCTCTCTAACAGGACAAAAGTTCAATAATACTGATGACAGATGACCACCAACCCTACATTACCCATCTACATCACATCAAAAGTCAAATGTTTAATATGATCACAACATGTGATGCGTTTCAATTGCTTCTTCCTTCATTTATTTTCAAGTTTCATCACTTGAACCTTCCATCAACGTACACTTGGCACTTCCCAAAATAAGAAAACACGAACGACCCCACTCCAAACTCTTAAAATCATTTTTTAGGTCCAAACCTTTAAAAAGGTGCTATGCTCTTTTTTCTTGAAGAGAAAAAGCCAGAGAAATAGAAGAGAATACATTATTTAAAAGATTACCAAACACACTAAATTTCCAAAATTTCAAACTCCCTTCCAGCAAGAAAGCTGGTCCAGAAGCAATAAAGAAAAAGAAGAAAAAAGAACAGTAAAGGCGCAGGAGAAAGTCACCTGCTCATTCCTCATCCTCCCCTTTAATGTACAGCAATTGGCCAAACCTTCCTTCCTCCCTCTCTCTCTCTCTAGAGGGAAAATATACCCAAAATTGGGTTTAGGGAAAATACTTGTCAAAAAAAAAAAAAAAAGGAGAAAAGCTTTTTATTTTTATTTTTATGTAGAAGCAAATCAATTTACCATACAAATTTAATTTTTTTTTCTTTTCTCCTTTTTTTCAATTAGAAATTAAAAGCTTAATATCGATAGACAGCCACACGTTATATATGGTTGAATGTGTTCAAGACAAGGCCTGGATTCAACCTTGATTTGCTTCAGTGTATGCACATCCTCTTCCTTTACAATTGAAATCCCACATGATGTCTGTGCCCACCTCGTATTGACATTTATGCCTATCCAGCTATTGACAACCACAATAGCACCTTCCTGTTTTTCTTTAATCATTCCCCTAACCAAATTTGGGTGGGAGTTGTAATTTTTAAATATGCTATAAGTGGGATACGGATCCTTGCAGTAATAAACTGAAATACATTAACGTGCGATGGTTCTTGAACATAACACATATACAAAAACATACAACTCTAACCAAATTTGGGATGGAGGTTTTAAATTATTGTATACTTGCCGTGCTGTTGATTAATGTAGTTTAACTTATTACAGAGGAGCCGGGGCCTTATAAATGTTGTCAAACACCCCCAATGTTATTATGGGTGTGAAGTGTGAACGTGACAGCACCCCGACCTTACTGTTGTATGCATGTGAACCTTTTTCTAATTCTAGAATAGGAATAGAAGAAACTTATAAGCTGCCTTCTTAAAGATAAAATTCAAACTAAGACAGTAATCACGTTTTCAATGCCCACCGACTAACCTACATGCCGTGTTCCTCTTTCAAAAGATAGTTCTATTCATCTTCGGTGTGGTTAGAAAGAAATCCCACCAATGTCACTTGAAAGCTAACAAGGGTATTTTGGTATATATACATAGACATTTTACCCTTCTGTATTTACTGAAATATTGCTTACCAAGAATGCTGTAGGTGTGATTTCTCTTCAAAGTAAGGTATAATTCGATCTCAACAGGCAAGCTGGTTTGTTCAACTCTTCAGAGTTCGAGTAAAACTAATATATGACATATGCACGAAAAGGGTATTTTGGCCTAATACTTTATACCATCTGTCCCTTACATGTATTTAGATACCCAGCACGTGTCATCCTCTGAATGATAACTGAGGGTTTGTACTTTGTACAATGAAGGGATATCGACACACCAAAATTATCAGCTCTGCAGAATTGAGTTAATTAAAAAAATATACAATGTAATCTACATAGGAAGAAAATGTTCTGTGATAAAAGAATGTCTGAAGTGTTTATGGTGAATTCTAAGATGAAACATGATGTGTTTGGGGTTCAAAAAAGTGTTCAGGGGTAAAAAAACAAGAGACCAAATTCAAAAACACATAAATGTGTCAATCAATGGCACGCCTATATAGACCTGTGTCAACACAGACAATCATTATCTTTCCACATATCAATTACACTAGTTTAGTTACAATCAAAATTCCTAAATTTTGCCCTGCTTTGGTGATCTTCGCCAAAATTGCTTACTTGAAGGGAACCCACTTCTAGACCCATGAATAGAACTCAAGGTGGACGGTGTGGATGTAAAGCACTCTCCATTATCCGATCAAATAACAAAATATACTCTATATAGTTGATATAAAGTATCACCATAGGAACTACTCTATTAGTTTATCCAAAGTGATTCTTTAACAGTAAAAAGAGTACTCGTTTCCAACGGTATCACGCACGGATCCTTATAGAATTAAATATTGTGCATCTTAGCTAGATCTTGTATTAATCCCTTCCTAGATGAAACATTTAAAAATTTCAAGTGTGGCATTACAAGGGAATACTCATGTAGTGTTGTTGTTGATTGGAGCAATTGAACATATGGATTAAAAGTTGCTTCCCAAATGGATAAATTGAACATACCATATCATCCTTTCGCATAACTAAAAGAGGAGGTGATCATTTAGCGGTATCCAAATTGTTGTGCCAAAATAGTTTAGCAAAATAAACACATGGATCAAATTCAAATATGCAATGCACGTGAAACAATGCAAGAAAATAGAAAACGATAAAGAACACTTACAAGAGACAATATTTAATGTGTTTCGACTTAAAACCTACATCCACGGGTGAAGAAAATCAAGAACTTTCACTAATACGAAGAGTACAAAACGTACAACAGCGAGTTTCCAAACCTAAAGGTGAAACTCAAAAGAAAAACCCAAAGAAGAACTCTTCAATGCCAAATACATTCTTGCCTCTTACCAAAGTCTCTCTCTTCCGTAGCCACAATCTTCCGTAACTCATAAAACTCACAAACCATCCTTTTATAAGAGGCAACTCACCCAAGAAAATCCTAAATCATTAAGGGCTTAAGAGTCCCATATAACCAAATTTCCTAAAATAAGAATGGCTTCTTAGTTGGGAGATTGGGCACGGCTCACGAATTGTGTATATTCAAGACATTTTCCAACAAATCTCTACCTTGGCTTGAATTCCACCAAACAAAACTGAATAAATTTCCTTGATCATCTTTTCCACCAAAATCCTGAAGGATACACAATTAGTTCTCTTTTAAGCTGATAGAGTCCAAGCCACCCTTGAATTCAGTTACCAAATCCAGCTTTATTAACATATCTGCTAACTCAACACTAAATGCACTCACAACCATGTCTTCAAAATCGTCTCTAACTGGAGGACTAACGTCCAAGTTAAGCACATTTCCATGCTATTAAACATCTGAAACCTGAATGGGATATGAAACAATATCATCAAGTCCCAACAAAATAGGAGTATCACACTCCAATTTCACTTCTAATTGAACACCCAAATCTTCGTCTTCAATCTGTTTGCTTAGACGCAATAAAGTAGAATCACCAAAAGTAACACTTTCATGTTGTTTTCCATGAGCATAACATTCACAAAACCCAAACTTCTCACCATAGAGCAAACCACTTCACTTGTTCAAATCTGCTAATCCTCTTACACAAATGTGACCCATTCGCCTATGCCACGACTGTGTATAGAGTATACATAAATATGGTGTAAAAGACAAACTTGTTTCATCTTAAATGGTGTTCCTTGTTAGAAATATGTGTCTTGACAAACCCATTCACATAAAATATAGGCATGATTAATTAATAATTTAATTAATATTCAATCATCACATGAATTTGTTTCTTTAT
>JAOXJP010104070.1:0-14303 GCA_025762735.1 Platanus orientalis | reverse complement strand
AAAAGAGTTTCTGAAATCCCTCAGCACCTGGGTTAATAATCCCAGCAACAGAAGGTGTTTCCCTTCCTGGAATAAGAAATGAAAATCAAGGTTAAAATGAAATAACCATCCAACAAAAAACAACTAATCAACTCCTTGAACAATAATAAGAGAAACTATACATACCGCAAAGAAAGTCAAAATCAAGCATCCGTTGGATGGGAAGTTGCTTGTAGTTGTAGAATAGTGCTTGTGTGGTTCGGGAGAATAGTTGCCCTGTTGCCATGATGTACAAAGGCACTCAAAAGACCTGAAAATAGATGATGTTAGCTTCCAATGTTGAGGAACAATGGTCAAAATTATAGAAAAGAGTTCAACACAAATAAACAGAGATAGCATGGCATATTTCAGAAAGAAAAAATGTTTCCCTTGTACAAATCTTGAAAGAAACAAAGCACAGTATCTCTCTACATTAAATGGACGAGTATCAGCTGAATTTCTGAAGTTTTCCCCTGTGCCACAAGCTTGGTCAAATTGATGATGTTAATGGGTTACAAAAACATATTGAAAAGCTTAATCTTCAACAATATGCAAGAAAATAGGCAAGTTCAACTCTTGAAGAAAAATCAATTAAAAAATAAATTATAACATATAGAAGGTACGAAACCACCAAGAACTCTTAACTATTATCTGATCCAAATATCCGGCTGTCATATATATGCAACAACATGATGCAAGAATAAGAAAAGAAGATAAAAAAGGACACATCACAAGAAGAAATGATAGTAAACTCTGCGATGAATCCATAAATGATTCAGCAACACTCTGAAAAAATTAAACTCTTGCTTCCATTGAAAGTATTGATTGACCAGAGCTCCTACCAAAATTTTCAAATAGGAAAATTCAGTTAAAAGAGGTTCATAAAAATTTGGCATTCCAATGGAGGCAAAGCCTAGAAACTGGATCATCTGCTCCAAAGCAATTCATATATGAAAGTTGGAAATCTTGTCTCATCTAAATTTTAAGAACCAAATTCAAAAGGCACAAAACAGATGTACATCCCCTACATTCAAGAAAGATTGACACAAACAACAACATAGCAAATGTTATCAAAAGAAAGACTATTTAAGAAGATTGATTTCCTTCAACCATCAAAATATAGATTCTTCGATGATAAATCTCAGAAAAGAAGAAACAAATCATCACAAACTGTGAAAATAACCTTTAGAACAAGCCACAATTAACACCAAAAATCGCCATTTCTACAGCTAAAACGTACTGGATCTTAAACTTAGCAGCAAGTCAGACGAAGCATAGCAGATCAAATCAAATCATAGTGTTCCACCAAAAAAAAAAAAAAAAAGCCAATAGAATCCAGAACCTTCACAACTCCACTAGAATGCACACCCAACGGCAATAGAGCAATATATTTTACCACTTTAAACCCCTTTCAAACCAAAAAGCAGATCTCGCAGCTAGAAAAACAAACTAAATTAAGAAAAAACGCAGACAACTCAATAAGACAAGCATTTCTCCCTTGGAAGAGGAAAAAAAGATCAAAACTTGCAATGCTTACCCGAGCTCTAAGAGAAAAACCCTATATCCTAACTAATATTCGAATCGAAAAACGAAGAAAGACCAGAACTCAGACCAAAATCGATCACGAAAACTTAAAATTCACAAGTTTTCGTCAACGAGAGTCATGAGATAACGAGAAATCCTACCTGAAAATATGAAATCGAAGTCTCCTCCCGTATGTTCCGGCGAACCAGTGAGAGGAAGGGCAAAAGAAAATGCAGGTTTCTCGGAAGGACGGACTTTATATAGACAAAAACAGGAAGGGGAAATTAAAAAAAACAGAAAAAGACAATAGCTCAACTACTTTTCTCTCTCTCTCTCTCTCTCTCTCTCAGAGAGAGACTGGACAAGAAACTGAGAAAAAGAGTGGGAGAACTGGTCACGTGGCGCACGGTACTAGCCCGTTTGGTAGATCGTAAATGGGCCTTGAAAGTCGTTCTTAGATTAGATTTTGACAACTTTCGAAAGTCGTTCCAAAAACAAAAAAATTTTTGAAAACCTTTGGAAGTCGTTCCAAAAAAATAGGATTTTATAGAACAACTTAAGTAAAAAAAATTAAAATTACAAAATAAAAGGAAAACCTCGTGGGAAAGGATCTGCTACCTAATCTGTCTGTGTCTCCACACGGTTAAGATTGTAAAAAACAGTTTTCAAATGAAAAAGCAAGTGGTTCACATCGTCTCCAGTCTGAATATGGACAGCAGGACAGATACCACTCCAATACGATGCATGACAAAAGGTGTATTAATAAATAGACAGGTATCCATTCATCGTGTATTTATTGTAATACCCTCCTTTGACTCATCAGTATCACATGTCATACACGATTGATACTGGAGTGATATCTATCCATTTAAATTGGAGATGATTCAAAATCATAAAAATGTGTTCAAATGAACATTTGTTCCTAGTTTTAAAAAGGCATCAAATTCAAAAAAACTATTACGTGTCATCCTGTGGTGAGGGGACACGGGGAACAAACAAATTTGGATGTAACAGATCCTTTCGCAAAACGGGTTTGGAAAAAAATTAGGTGAGAACAAATCTTGTGAAAACGGCATCAGGGTGCGAATACATCAGCTCCGAAAAGTGATAAGTACCCCCCAAAAAGTGTGAATCACTTTTTGGTACTGATGCATCAGCCCCTCTGGTACCATTTGCACAGTTCTCACAAGATTCGTTTGCACATAATCCGAGCCTGGGTTTGAGCCTTCAAGGTAAAGAAAATGTGGAAAATTGAATTTATAAATGGGGTTTGAATGCCAATACTCCAGTGCTTTGGTGGCTGAGGCATATGTTTGCCACAGGAAGACCTATGGTTGATTTCCTAGAGGGAGTGGGGTGTATAGTGGAAGTCGCCTACTTGGATCTGCTCAGATTGGGTTGAGGGGGTTAGATTGAGTTGGGTGAGATGAGCAGATACTGATGTAAGGACCAATATCCTCTGTGATGCCTGATCACGAGCTAAAACATAAAGGGGGTGGGACCCTACAAAAAAAGTAAATCCCTAATGTAGACTCTCCCAGTCTGGTTGTCATGGAAAGATTTTCTCGTGACAAAATTTTCTTAAAAAATCATTTTAAAGCTGTTTGATTGCCATGACAAGTTGGTTTTTCCACGTTTTTTGTTATGATTCCTTTCTTTCCTGTTTTTTTCCTTGTTGGATTTTCGTTTTTGTAAATTTCTACACAATTCATGGCAGCCAGGTCAGTACCAAAAAATAAAAAATGGGGTTTGAATAATATATAACTATTAAACTGCCACTGAAAGATAGGAAGAGATGGCAATGGAAAAAGCGATGGCAATGGAGAATGCGATCGTTTACAAGCTGACGGTTAATGCTTGGGAACGTCACTATTGCAGTCTCCATTTGTGTAGAATTTGACGCCGGATGGGGGTGACATCAAGTTAAAAGATTAAGAAAATAAGGCTTCATGGCCATTTGAATATTATTTTCGCAATAAAATGTCGTTGTTGTACTTAAATAGATGTTTCGGTGACAGTTTTATTATTTGTAAAATATTATGAAAAGGGTTGAGAGGTAATTCTATTATTTAAAAAGGCTCGTTAAAAGGGACATTGGTAAAAACCACCACAACAACTGACAGCCTTATTCCTAACATTTAAGCTCGGCCATATGAATTTTGTTTTGGGATTCATATCTATTTAGGATCACTTTTGTCATTAAATTACATACTATCATTTCTCTCTTTACTACTTCAACCTAAGTCAATTTTGACTTTTTTTTTTTAATCTTTTAGGCACCTTCGACTTACACCGTTTCACTCCTTTTCCTTGACATAATCATTAGTCTTCATTGCATACGATCAAATCATTTAAATTTATTTTCTTTCATTTATTACCTATCGAAATATTGATACCATACCTAAGCTCCTACAAATGGATTCATTCTCAATTCTCTTATTTATAGTCTAACACTTATTTATCTCTACATTCTCCTTTCAGACACTCATTTTATCTATGTTTTGTGTGTTGACTGGCCAATATTCTACTCCATAAAACATTAACGGTCTTATAGTAACTTTATAAAAATTTCCCTTAATTTTGGATAATGGTAAAATCCAAAATTTAAATTAAAAGGAGTGTAAAAGCGACAATCCAACAGCTTTTGCCGTATTTTTAAAAACACTTACACACAGCTAAGAACGATAAAAACACATAGATTCAACAAATACCAAGCAATGCTTAGGAGAACCCCATATATGAAGAGGTAACACTTGGTGTCAACCGAGTCAAGCTTTGCCCATATTAGTTTAGATGTGTCAAAAAATGGTTAGGCTAAGGCCACGTTCAAAGTCATCACAATACTAGGTGTTGAGCTTAGGCTCAGCTTCGCTCAACCAACTCAAGATTAGGCCAAAATCTTAAAGTTCAAAAGCCCATAAGCATAACCTGCTCTTAAAGGCTAAAGATATTTCGGGTTGAAAGAGGCATAATACCCCATGATATGTGGTGGCGCTTTTCTATGCTCATCATAGGCAAATCCTTAGGTCAAAGGGCGGCCACATCAGTGTTAGAAGTGTTTTACACATGCCCCCAAAAAATGAAAATCACTTTAGGGGCAGATGTTTCCTCCCTCTTAACCATTGGCAGACGTGGGCAGAGGTTAGGAGTTAGTGTACAAAATCCTCACCGCATGTTATGTCTCTCTTTCTCTCACACACACACACACACACTCACACAAGCTGAGCTTTTAGCAAGTGATGAGCCATAATCCCAGCCAAGCCGAACTAGCTTGGCTCATTGAGCGCGTGGTAACATGAGTCCTGTTGGGTTGGATGTCAACCTGAGTAAAAATTGATTTGGGCTCTGCAGTCCGGATCTTCTTTGGAAGTTGGAACCATTAATGGTTCTTTTTATATATTTTTAATTTTTTTTAATTACTTTATGTGGAGATGTTTTTGTTAGCTATCTAATATCTTAAAAGTAGTGAGGGGGTGACGAGGGGACTCTCCAAAATAAATTTTCTAGGTAATTTAGTTATAAAATATCCTCGCCAACACTAACACCAACATATTCTTAACTATGCGAATCAGTTCGGACAGGAGATTGGCGTATCATTTCTGAAATGCGGTATGGGTCAGTTACGAATCTCATGTCTCCCCTTCGATTCATTTTTTAATTAGATGGTTTTGATAATTAAACAAAATAGTAAAAGTATCACACTAAAGCCCAAGCAAGGAAAGATCCATATAGACTTTTCAACTAAGCTTTTTTTATTTATTTGGAAGAAGACTTTACAACTAAGGCTGTAAACACAAAACATACCTTAAGGTTATAGGAGAGGTTAGAGTTAATGTATTTAATATATTTCAACACTCTAAGAAGAATACTCGCAGGGGAGTTGAGTGCAAGTCCACAGAACATGCATTAATGAGCACCAAAAGTCCAAGAGAATAACTGCATCATCCATGGGAAGAATTGAATTCATGACTCAAAACCTCCTCTGATACCATCTTAAACAAAGCAATTAACCGTGTCTCCTAAAAAAGGTTAGAGTTAATAAACTTAATATATTTCAACGATTGTCTCCTCATGAATGAATCATTTGTACGTCATATCTTTGAACAATTCAGGCATAGAGAGTGTAGTTATGAAACTTAGGAAAGTTTCTTTTTCAATCACCACAAAAATGAATGACTATTTTTTTGAAAGTGTTGGTGGAGGAAGTAGCAACTCCTTGTATGAGCCGCCGAGCTTGCCCCCTTCAAACAAAGTGGGCTATTCTAAATTGTCAAAGACTCCAAACCTCCCCATCAATCAATAAAAAAAATGTGCTTTGCCTAAAACGAGAAACAAGAAATGCACGCGCTTAGTTGAATTAGAGGCACACCAACTTTATGATCCACACTCCACTAGCCCCAACTCCGGAAGAAAAAGAAAAAAAATCTCTTAATTGTTTAAGCTATTTGGATGCGCACAGAAAGAGATAGTGATAAAGAAAGATTTTGATGGTTTTAAATTGACAAGTAACCTTTAATCTATCACAAATTGTTGTAAGCCTTTGACTTTCACAAATTAAAGAAAGACGAAAATATCTCCACACAAAACGATAAAATATGGGGTTGTTGGTGGAATCACATCTTAATTTTAATGGCAGATGTTTGGAGATGGCTAGTGACAAACGCCAGAAATTCATGAAAGACTAAGGTTACGTTTGGTAACTACCTGTAATGAAATCATTTCATTTGAGTTTTTCAAAGCTTTTGTTTGTCACAATGGGATGATTTCTAATGAACTCATTCAGATTAGTTGTGATTTGTGCTTGATAACATAAGCCATTTTATTTTATAGAAAAACCTAAGATGATTTCATTTTTATTTGTAATTAACAAATCAGTATATATTTGAATTGGAAAAAATTAGGTGAGCACGAATCTCGTGAGAACTGTGAAAACGGCATCAGGGTGCGGACACATTAGCACCGAAAAGTGATAAGTGCCTCCCAAAAAGTGTAAAGCACTTTTCGGTACTGCAGTGTCAGCCCCTCTGGTGCCATTTGCACAGTTCTCACAAGATTCGTTTGCACATAATCCAAGCCCATTTGAATGAGCTCGTTAACCTCACGACTACAAATGCCTTGATAAACTAAAATGAAATGATTGCATTGCAGGTGGCTGCCTAATAAGCTATAGAAGTTTTATTATAATATCAATTACCTTTGAAACTGTTAATGCAACATTAGTTTGAGTCTAAACTTTATCTTCTATGGTTAAGGTTAATTGTGATGATTTCAAAAGATTAATCTTACCTACCAGTTTCAAAGCTCTAGGGTTTCTGTGGTTGTATAAATGGAGGTTGGTTTTCAAGTAAAGGTTAATATTTAAGGCCGTCAATTGGGTCAGGCTGGCACGAAGGCCGACATGTCCGGCCCAAAAAATAATCAAGTTAGGCCAACCTAATTTTGGGCTGGGTTGAGTTTGGGCCCCAAGTTTTATTCATGCTGAATTTAGGCAGCCTCAAGTTCAACCCGAGGCCCAGCCCGAACTAGTTAGCATATTGTAAATTTATTTATATGGCGATATTAGCTCTATATTTTTATTTTGATATATATATTTTTAACAAATTTACTATCATCAAATAGTTCAAGTGTCAATTGTTAAAAAAACCCCATATAATATGTATTTAGGGGTAATTATAAGCTAAAAATCAACCCAAAATTTAAGCACAAAGTTTTAATTCGGACAGCTAGAACTAGGCCCAAAGCCTGTTGTTTTAAAACGGGCTGAGTTTGGGCCAAATTTTTGGACCCGAAGTTTATTTGGACTTAGTTTGGATTGGGGTGGCTTAGGTGGCTTGGTCAATTAGAATTCTCTCTTGCCCACAAGTATTATTGTGCCAAGATCGGGACTAGTGGTACTAGGGTCAGCATGTTTTACCATCTCACCCATGGCAAATTTTAATATGATAATCATCTGTAATTACTACAAGAAAGAAGCAATTTTTTTTTCATCCTTATCTAGTGTTGACCCCTTAATTACGGAGTGCTGGAAGGGGTGGATGAGAACAGACTAAACTTTTGGTTTTTTGCACAAAGTGATTGCTCATCGGACTCGAACCCATGTTTTCACGCTGAACAACCTAAGCCACTACCATTGCACCAAAACAATGATCCCCTTTTCTCACCCTTTTATATATATATATATATATATATAAAATATAAAATGGAAACTGCAATACCCAAAGATATTCACATCGTACTTGGACAAGGGAATCTCATATACATGCGGCAAGACCTGGGGGTCTTTGCCTTATTTTCAAGAGTCTATAACAAAAAATAAATTTTATTTTCAAGGGACTAGAGATGACAAAATCACCTCTCCAAGAGAGAGTTATGGGTTCACGACTCACATACAGCATTCCGCTAGTGATAGCGTTGATGTCTGCCTGCATTGTAGGGTTGCTTTTGAGGGGATATGGCGGCAGCAGGCTCAAGTGACGCTAAACCAAAAAAGAAAAAAGAAAAAAGAAAAAGAAAAACTATAATGTGCACATTTGCCTAGTGTATAAAAGGATTAGTCACCGTAGACATGCATCTTTCAATTTCAAGAATTGATCACGTCGGAACACACAGTCTGGATTTGGTAGGACTAAATAAAGTCACCCTAAGATAGGAATGACATAGGACCCAACACATCAGCATCAAAAAAGTGGCTTACACTTTTTTGGAGGATTTTTTCACTTTTTTGATGCTGATATGTCAACCCCTGTATCAGTCTACCTCAGGGTGACTTTAGTTAATCGTATCAAATCCTCAAGGCAGAACACAACAGTTACCTCACCGTTCAGTCAACCGTTATTACTTATCACTCATTACATTACATTACAGCTAACGATTCATCACCCCGTGCGTTAGACTTTCTTTCTTTCCCTCTCGAGTCCAACTCTCAACTAGGATTTACGAACAAAAAAAAAAAAAACTCTCTCAACTTGGACAAACGAGACAAAGATTTCGTTTTCTTGGTCTAAGGTCTTCACCATAATTTAATTAGTTATTTTTTCATCATTGTACCCATTCGTCTACTTGAAGCCATTCATGCAATATTCAATCTATTCACACACACCTATAGGCTATAGCTTAAGTTTTACTTCAACTCAAAAAAAGTCACAGAGCATAGACTATAGCTTAAGTTTTACTTCAACTCAAAATAAAAGTAGAGAGAGAAATAATAAATGGGGAAAAAGAAGACATCAATAAGCGTCGAGTTCTTGATGGTTGACTATGCTATATGGTGTGCGTTTGGTTACCATTTGGTTTATTTTTTGGTGGTAAGGAACGAGACCATTCAATTAGTTTGCTATGGCAATAATGTAATTTACAATAATAATCTTAATAATATGACTAAAAAGATAGATATGATTAAGATTAGGTTAGAACGGATTTGGTTTATATATGTATCATTACAACTATCTATTTAAACATATTCTTAGCCCTATGGGTTTGATAGGACAACTTAAAGTTAGCCTAAAGTAAGAATGGCATTAGGGGCTGACATATCAGTGCTAAAAAGTGAAAAACATCCCCAAAAAGTTTATATCACTTTTTCGGTGCTGATGTGTTAGCCCCTAATGTCATTCTTACTTTAAGCTAACTTTAGGGGTCCTACCAAATCCTGCCCCGTATTCTTAGAAGCATTGTGTTGGGTTAGTGTCTAGAATTCGATCTCAGATGTAACCTGGATGGCGATTCGGAGAAAAACCTGATATGACCCATATTTTTTATCCAATTTGGGGTCTGATCCAACCCATGGAGAATAGGGTTTTGGGGATTTATGTTTAGGGTTTCTTAGGTTTCATGCCACCACACTATTTGTTGTAATCTCTATTTCAATCATAGTGAAATCTCTCTCACCGATTTTGCTCAAGATGTAGGCTTCAAGCTAAATCACATAAATCGTCTCTTGTTCATCAGTGATTGTTGTTTTCTTTATTCTATTTTGTTGTATACAAACTCAAAATATAGGTTTTTGGACAATAAACTGGTAATAGAGTCCTAGGTTGATCAATTGGGTTTTTATTTATTTATTTTATATAATGGTCAAGTACACAATAGAGAAATTCGACAGAAAGAACAACTTCAATATTTGACAGGTGAAGATGTGTGTGTTGTTGGTTCAATAGAGATTGTCTAAAGCTTTAGTGGAGAAGAAAAAACTTCTTGCAACAATGTGAGAAGATGACAGAGAAGAACTTGACATTAAGACACTCAACGTGATTTAGTTGTATTTGGCCAATAAGGTGTTGTGAGAGATTGTAGATGAAGTGTTTGCGGTTGGACTATGGCTCAAGTTGGAGAGCCTATACATGACTAAGTCTCTTATGAACAAATTGTATTTGAAACAATGTCTCTATCCATTAAGAATAAAAAAATATATATCTTTGAAAACCCATCCTGACAAATTCATTAAAATCATTACAGATTTGAAAAATATTGATATTTAGGTTGATGATAAAGATTAATCTATAATTGTTTTGTGCACTTTACATGCATCATATAAACACTTCGTTGTTACCTTACTATATGAAAATGATATCATCTCTATGGAAAATGTTAAGATATCCTTGCACTTTAGGGAGTTGAAGAAAAATGTGTCTGGAAAAGAGGGTGAGGGTTAAGTTGAAGGTTTGTTTGCAAGAAGAAGAATGAAGGAAAAAAGCTTATGTGATAAATGTCAATCTAGATCAAAGTCTAAGTTGGAAAATGGCAAGTTCCATTACTGTCATAAGGCAAGATACTTTAGGAGAGATTATCTAAAACTCAAAGACAAAATGAAGAAGGGAGTTTCAAACATTGCAGAAGAAAATCCTGATGGTTTTGAAAACATCTTGTCAGTTACTTGATTCTTGACTCCGATTACTCCTATCACATGTGACCAAACCAAGACTAGTTTTCAATCTATAAGGCGGTGAATGACGATATAATGTTGATAGGGAACAATATGCCTTGTAAAAATGTAGGAATTGGAATAGTCCAGATCAGAATGCATGATAGGGTAGTTAGGATATTGATAGATGTTTGGTACATATTATAATTGAATAAAAAACTATTTTTTTTAGTGTTCTTGACTCCAATGATTACAGGTCTACTGTTGAAGGTTGAGTCACGAGGGTGACAAAATGTGCTTTGGTGGTGATGAGATGACATAGAAATGGTAATCTTTATGTGCTTTGGTGGTGATGATAGTTAGGATATTGATAGATGTTCAGTTCCAGGTGTAGGTGCGGTTTCATCATTAATAGATTTAGATGCTGACACTACTTGCCTATGGCATATGAGGCTAGGCTAAATGAGTGAGAGGGGTATGACAGTGTTGAGCAAATAAGGTTTGCTTTGTGGTAAGAAAACAAGAAAGTTAGACTTCTGTGAGCATATATCTTTGTAAAACAATGCAAAGTTAAGTTCATTACGATTGTTCATAAGACTAAGAGTATAATAGATTACATCCACTCTGATCTTTGGGGACTATCTTGTGTTGCTTCAAATAATGGTTCTCAGTATCTCCTGACTTTCATTGATGATTACTCAACAAAGGTTTGATTGTTTACTTGGAAAAATAAGGATGAAGTGTTTCTCAACTTCAAGCGATATAAAATTATGATAAACAAGTAGACAAACAAGAAAATAAAAAGACTAAGAACTAATAATGGCTTCGAGTTTTGTTCAGATGAGTTCAACATAAGGATAAGGAGATTGTGAGACATCACACAATTAAACACATAACCCAATAGAATGTTGTGATGGAACGTATGAACATGACTTTTCTTGAGAGGTCTTGTTATATGCTCTCTAATGCTAGATTGATAAATGAATTTTGGGCTGAGGCAATTTCTATAGTTTGCTACTTGGTGAACAAGTCTCCATCGACTGTCATTAAGTGTAAGACGTTTGAGAAGGTATGGTCATGTGAACGAAGGTAAGCTCGAACCTAAAGCTAAAAAGTGTATTTTTCTAGGTTATACATCTCGGGTGAGGGGATATAGATTGTGATGCTTTGATCCTAAATCACCAAAGTTTCTTATTAGTAGAGATATGACTTTTAATAAGTCTTCCTTGTTTATCCTGAAAATGGAGAATGTTAATGCATATGGAGATTGTAGTGTTAGCGAGTAGGTGGAGCTTGAGTGTGATATTTCAAGAAAAAAACAAGATATCACTCCCATTCAATCCACTGAGGAAGATGAGAAAGATCTTACTGAGGAGGATGATGCACAAGAAGAACAACAATATAGTATTGTTGTTGGGAGATAGAGGAGAGAGATTAGATCACCTCAAAGGTATAGTAGCTATGCAAAGATGGTGTCTTTTGCATTGTTTGTGGTAAAAGCTATTGAGTGTCCATAGCCTTTTATATATCGTGAAGTTGTCACAAGTAGTGAATATGCATAGTAAGTTGTTGCTATGAATAAGGAAATTGACTCTCTCCATAAGAATCAGACTTGGGAGCTAATAAAACTGCCTATGAAAAAGATGATTGTTGGTTACAAATGGGTTTACAAAAAGAAAGAAAGAATTTCAGGTGTTGAATATGTAAAGTATAAGTGATGCAGTGCAACAAGTTACAAACCGATTTATAGAGCATATTGATCGTAAGAAGTCCAAATTGGCCCCTAAACATTGAATGACCATAACTTTTGCTTTCGATATTCGATCGCAACCCACCAGTACTCAAATCGATTGGCTCGACAAACTCCACAACATCTTAATTTGAAATCTTGGTTTGTACTCTGGAAGACCCTCAAAATCCACCTTTTAGGCTTTCAAACAACCACTTTTTGGTATTTTTGGTTATTTTGATAAATGTACAATTGTCGTATATTTTGAGGATATTCAATGTGATTTTTTTAGGAGTATATTAATTATTTATTTTAAGTATATTGGATCGGTTTTAGGTAGATTTCATAATTTTTTGTTTTTAGTAAATTTTCATCTTTTCAGCAATTCTTAATGCAGTAGAAAATCTAAGTTGTTTAGGAAGTTTTTATTTTGGGTTTTAAAGCCTTAGCTCTATATATTCTCCATTGTAATTGAGTTGAGGTATCATTGAATTATTGAATAAAATTTTTAGTTATTAAGATTTGTTCTTTACCCCAAATTCTTGGTATTTTTCCTTTGGAAAAATCAACAAATCCCTTGTTCCTGATATTTTCATTTGTGAAAATCAACAAGTTTGTGAAAGGTTGTTTTCAATTGGTTTGCTAACTTCATCCCCAACGCTCGACTGCAACAATAAGGCACGCTTGGTGATAAATGGCCATGGTTAGAAAAAAGGTGTGAACTTCAATAAAGTATCCTCACTAGCTGTGAAACATAGTTATATATGTGTGTTGTTTGTTATGGTGACTATGCTTTACTTAAAATTAGAGTAAGTTGATGTTAAGATGACGTTTCTGTTTAGTGACTTTGAGGGGCAGATTTACATACATCAGTCATAGGGGTTCTTCGTCTCAGGTAAGGAAAACTATATTTGCTAGTTGAAAAAGTCTTTATATGGCTTAAAACAATCGCCTAGATAGTTATACAAGTGATTTGATATTTTCATACATGCGCATGATTTTTATAGAAGTCGGTCTAATAGGTATGTTTATTTCAGATAGCCTCCAAATGGTTTTTTGGCGTACTTATTCATATTTGTTGATGACATAGTTATTATTAGCAAGAACATGTTTGAAATCAATAGATTGAAGGCTCTAACTTTTCTTTATGATGATCTAAATAATATCTTTCTCTTTTCCCCATTTACTCATACATAGAAGCAGATGAAAATATCAAATTGTTTATATAATTTTATTGTAAGGATACCCATCTCTTATATTGAGTTTATTTCAATTCAAATAAGATTAGTAAGTGGGTATTCAATATCAGTGATCATCTATGCTGTAGAACTTTTAAAACGAGAACTTACCCCTTAGTATTTCTCAGCCATCAAGAAGGAAGTACTGCACTAAAGGGGACATTTATATATCTGAAACTGTTCCTACTCCATCTTCAAACGTACACAACCCCAATTCAATGTTTTTCTATAGTTCTATTTATTTTATAGACATAGAAACATTAAGATGATCAGTGCCACCATTTTATTTGGAATTGAAGCAGCTCTAAGAAAAAACTCTAAGTTTGCCTAAAGTTGCCCTGCCTCCAAATGCATGGGTGGGCCAGTATGACCCACAAGGAGGGCGGTTTCTACATCAACAATCTTGAGGGAGTAGGTTTGTGAACCCAAATCCCTTCTTAACTAAAAATAAAATATGATTAAGACCTATGCTTGAATGACCATCATTGGTTCTGTAAAACTGACATCTAACAGGAATAGCAAATTAAGTGGCACAGCTTAGCACTCTTCTCTTAATTTTATTAACATAGAAGAAGAAAACCGTTAGTAGGAATTTAAGTTAGTTAAACAATGGTGGTGTTATAGATTGTAATTGAAGTTGTTATAATAGAGAAGAGAAGCATAGACGAAAAATAGAAATACATCGAATAAGGGATTTGGTTTCCTATTATATCATATAATTGATTTAGGGCTAAATAAGTAGTTAACAATCATTAAAAACCGATTTTAGAAACAGTTTTTTTTACCTCGTTATTTGACAATTTTGCCAAAACTTTGAACCGTTTTGGAAAAAATCCCTTTGGTTAATTATTATCCAAAGTGTTATTAGTGTCTGGATTTGCCCTAATTCCTAAGTATTCTTGTACTTTGCATCTTGTCATGACACCTAGTGAAT
>JAOXJP010104059.1:0-14303 GCA_025762735.1 Platanus orientalis | reverse complement strand
ACTTCATTTAGCAAATACAACTTTGAATGGATTACTAAATAAATTGATTTTGTACTAAAATAAATGATACAACATCTAAAATGTCAAGATATATATTATTTTAAACATTTTTTTTTTTTTATTTCTTTTGGTGTTTGAACATGTTTCCTTTCAAGTGTTCATACAAATCTCTTTTTGGTTGTTACGTGTTGGTTTCCATTTCACAAAGGACCAAGGTATTTATATCATTTCTTCTTATTTGCACCTTTTTATAAATTGTTTTTACATAACTTTTATGTTTGATTTTAAATTCTTTCTTATTTAATATTTTACATTACTTCTGTCATTATTATCAATGAAGCTCAAACCCAATTCAATGGGATTTACAAAGTTGTATTCATTTATTGATATGATGGTAATAATACTTGATTTCAATTACTTAGTTTCTTTCATTATTATCAATTAACTTTAAAACCAATTTGACGGAATTTATAAAGCTATATTCATCTATTGATAATAAAAATGTTGCCTTCAATTACATACATATTTCTCACTTCTATAATGATGCTATTTCAGCTTTTTTTAAAACACATGATATTTAGGCTAAACAATCTCAACAAATTATAATTTTTTATTTGTATTTTATTTATTATATATATTTATTAATCTGAACAATTTTTCTAATTAATAACAATTTTATATACCATATTTTATAAATAAAAAAAATACTTATTAGACAAAATTTCCCGTGCAAATTGGTGAAAAAGTGTATGTAGTGTACATGGTGAATTATAAGCTGACACGTGTTTTGTTAAGGGTTAAAAACGTCCAAAAGACAGTTGAGATGAAAAGTAGGTGTCAAAAAAGAGACATCAAATTCAAAAACACATCATATATAAATACATATAATAAATTGACAAACTTGAATTAATAGCTTAGTTGGTTAAAGAGCTTGTTAGAGTAGGTCATGAGTTCAAATCTCATTTAAAGCATTTTTTTTTTTTTTGAAAAATTTATAGGCCATGGGCTGGCCCAAGCCTGGCCCGAAGCCCGATAAAATAACTAGGGTCTGGCTTGGGCTTAAAGTTTGTAAAAATGTTCACACCCAAGCCCGGCCCAAGCTTGAAATTACTATATAGGGTCGAGCCCGGCCCATGCACACCCCTACTTGGTACCTATCGAAACCTGATCGACTTCGTCTTGGGAGAAGGGATAGAACTCAAACAACCAATTGGTCCTTGGGCAAGCAGGAAAAATCATTATGCCCTTAAAGTACACCAGAATCGTCCTATGGAAGAGTGGAGCTAGGATTTTCTGGTAGGGGGGTAAGCCAGAGGATTATGTGTGCCCCCTTAACAAGCGCCAATGGTGTGCCCATAACCAGCAGGTGACATGTCACGTCAAAAAAGTGAAAAGCACCCCCAAAAGTGTAAATCACTTTTTCAATGTAACATGTCCCCTGCTAGTTGCGAGCACACCTAATCCGATCCCTAGGGCAAGGAATCTCAGGGATTTTAAATCATCTCCAGTCTCAATGGATAGGTACCACTCTATTACCAACCAGTGTCTATGGCTTAACAAAGGGTGTTTGATTCAATACATATGGGTCAAATGAGGGTATTATAGTAAATATACAATTAATAACTACTTATGTATTTATTAATCTGAAAGAATGTTATGTCTAGGATTTGGTGTCTAGAATGGTGTTCAGGACATAAGGTGACTTCACATGGAATAAAATGGGTAGGGACTAGACGAAATTTTAAATTCCAATCCATATTATTCTAAATGAATTCACTTGGTGCCCATTGTAGACACCAAATCTTAAGCAAAGACTAGAGTGGTACCAGTCCAGTCAAAGACCGGAGATGATGTAAACTCATTTTCTGGTAGTGGGGGTTGGGGGCAATTGTCTCATAACTGATGCATATATATCAAGAGTACTATGTCATATGGCCCATTATGGTACAAGTGTACTCACACATTAAGGGGCTGCCCCCCCCCCTGCCCCAAAAAAAAACCCCTTGCTTCTATGTGGCTCTGCCACTGCCTATGGATTTGGTAGGACAACTTAAAGTTAGCCTAAAGTAAGGATGACATTAGGGGCCAATGCATCAGTGCCAAAAAGTGAAAAGCATCCCCAAAAAAATAGGTATCACTTTATTTGTGCTGATGTATCCACCCCTAATGTCATTCTTACTTTAGACTAACTTTAAGCTGTCCTACCAAATCCCATCCCCGAGAATGGTCACCCTTTTTCCCAAGCTTCCAAATTCACTACCGGGTAATGTGGAAAATTCACTTTTAGGGCATGTGTCCCATCTCCTGAGCCTGTAATTAGTATGTTCATAAGATAGGATCACATTGGGATCCTCTATTGCCATTAAAGTACACTTACTACATTGCATGCGTTTAACTAAAACTGAAAAATATATGTTCAAATTTGATTTTCTACGTGTTGCACTGTAAAGGCATGCAGTGTATTAAGGGTACTTCAACACCAATCCTAAATGCAGCATCTTCACAGTCAGTGTCACTGAACATTGCTGTGGGTTAAAGCTTTAAATTTTGGAGGAGATGCCTGCTATTTGGACCCTATGCCAAGTGTTGAATATGTTAGGATTTAATCGAATTCACAATCTTGGGATGCAAACAAATAAGAACATTACAAGAACTGTGAAAAATTCTAAATCAGGGAAAAACAATAGAACTGCAGAGGTTTTATCACGCTGGAAGAAATAAATGTGCAAAATGCCTATAGATTTAGTCGAAAAATACATATAAATACCCCAAACTATTTAGTGTTAATCTATCACCATATAAAAGTATAATTTTATCCTTTGAAACGCCGTGGCTTGATCACCAATACCTCCTTGAATCATTAGGTTCCACAAAATAACATAATATCACGTTACTTTCACCTCTTGTCTTTTTTCTGAATGGGCTGTTAACCATGTTTTGCATCTCATCAAGGGTACTGTCAAGGTCTTTACAATTTTTGCACATGGATATCTTTATGCGTTTTCACATACATTGAGCAGTACTCACGTACAACAATGCTGATTGGTGGCCCGGCATGTTAGCTTATGGGCCTAAAGGATCCTCTCCTACCCACGCACGAGTGGACACATACCCACAAAAAAGTGATGCTTATGGGAGAGAGGACGTCTACAGCACGTACTGTTGTATGGCTTGTGCGTACGTCGGCACAAACGGGCGGGAGTCTCAGATTTTAAAATTCCAGCCTGTTTTGGGCTAACATGCTGTGCCTTGAATGGCAATGCATGAATTGCACTGGATGCACTCACGCAGTTAGGTGCCGTGGAGAGGAGCTGCCTGATGAGACCCATATATAAAATGGGTACGACACAAAGCGGATTTTTAATAGTGGATAAGCTTGCAGCAACCCTCTTGCATCAGGCATTGGGCGTGCGACACGTGGTGGAAAAAAGCAAAACACATCTTACGTCTAGTGTGGGGTGTTTTTCCTTTTTTTTGCTACGTGCCACCCAATGCAGGCTATCATATACTTTTTGCAGTAGAAAATCCGCTTTTACAAAAGTGATATAAAGTATTTATTAGTTATTAAATATTATTTTGATATCTAATCTTTTTCCTAAGACCCATTTGGAATTTGGGACCAATTCATAGACGAGATGAAATCGTCTCCATTTTGTGGCTGCGATCGTTCGGACTGTTGAGAGATTTTGAGCTATAGTATAATAGTACAATTGCACGGCCTACACTGTGGGAGCCGTATCCAATATGCCACCTTACGGTGTGTTAGGTGTGCCACAGACACAAAGGTGGTGGTAAGGGTGTAAGGTGGCCAGAGGATACAAGTGCTACACTGTGTTAGGAGAAGGAGTAATAGAGAAGTGCTGGTAAGGCTGGAGAGTGGATTGTATCCGCTCCTCTCTGCACCTTGTCCGAGGGAGGGCACATCAGCACTGACAAGTGATTTTCACTTTTTGGGAGGGTGCATTTCACTTGTCGGCGCTGATGTGCCCTCCCCCTGACAGGGTGCAGAGGGGAGAAGACGATAAGAGGAGCAGATACAATCCACTCTCATTGCGTTGATGTCTTTTTCTCCCACCTATGGTGTATGGTGTGGGTTCTGCATTATGATGCCGTAGTTAATTGTGGTGGACAACTATGTAAACTTCAAGCAAGTAGGCCAAAGTTGAGATCCATGATTGGCGCCGTTTCTTTGAGCTATGGTGAAGTGGTTTTATTATGTTTTCTTACTTTACATCAAGTAGATTTTGACCTGTAGTAGGCTATATCCCATTTTGTATTCATCTTATGGTGTGGTGGTTGTACTATGGCATTTCTCATGCACAAGGCTACTCTCTTGTCCTTTGTTGTTGTACTTCATTTAGCTATTGTAATCTTGCTTTTTCATGAATAAGGCTGTATTTGGTTGTCACTTGGAATGAAATCATTTCATTTTGAATTCCCATATCATTCGAATGCATAAGGTGATGCTTCAAGATAGACTCTTATGTACTCATTAGGCGTTTACAAAATGAGATCATTTATATTATGATTGTATATTTTTGGTGATGAATAAGAGATAACTCCATTTTCAGTGAAGTTCATTTGCAGTAGGATGCTTTGAGAAAATCCAAAATGAAATGGTTTCATTTCAGATGGCCACCAAATGCATTTTAAGTAAACGGGACCTTGAAATTTGTTGTGACAATTATACATTTGGGTAATGTTTGGTTGCAACAAAATGAAAAAGGAAAAAAAAATAGTTATAATAAGAATAATAAAATAATTGGTTAACAATTATGTCCCACTAACCATGTTAATTAATAACTTGCCAAAACAAACAAAAAAAAAAAAAGAAAAAACAGCTGCAACCAAACACTCCCTTTCAACTCATGTTTTCATTGAATTTTAAACTTCCTTGCCCACCTTATTAAATTTAAGCCTCCCATTTAAAATTACACGGTACCAGTTAGGCCCTGCACATGCAAGGCTATATTACATTTGGAGTCAGCGTGTTGCTTTCCTCCAAGGACAAGAAAAAAGAAGACAAGCTGACACTTATACAGAGCGTGGGGAAAAAAGAAACAAAAAAAGAAAGACAAGAAAACATCTTTTATAGAAAAAAGAAAAAGAAGAGAACCAAATTCTCCCTCTTAATTAAGTCCAAAGCATGTTTTCTTTTTCCATATATAATCTTTTTTGGTAAAGTTTTTCTATATATAGTATGCACTTGATAAAGAAACACTCGTTGACAAAATTTGCATAATTAAACACTGATTATAAGAATGAAACACTTTAGAAGATTCACATGGGAAGATAGAATAGATCCAGCAGTTAGCAAGGCTTAAAAGGAAGAAAAAGTTGTCTTTAGAAAGTTCAGAATCTTTAAACAACGTTCTGTAAATACTAACTTCCTTGGAAAACTTTAGAAGTCATTCGAACATTTATAAAGAAGAAGAAGAAGACAAAAAGAGTGCCCCCAATCATCATTTTCTAAAGGTTATTAAGAAATCAAATTCCATGTATGTATTAATTATTATTATTATTTTTTAATTTTAAAAAGCTTGCTTTAACGAGGGGTCGTGAGGTCCCTTATGTATGTGCATACCTTTTCCAAGTCAGCCTGGAATCAACTTAACACCCATATCCCACCTTTGTGTTGGTATGAGTTCCCTCTAACCAAGGGTTAAGAAACACCCACACAAGAGGGCTTACTGCTGCTATAATCTCCATCACAACTCACCTCGGATTTGGTGTGACTCCTAAGGTCAGCCCAAGGTCAAACCAACATCGTGGGCTATCAAATCAGCATCGAAAAAGTGAATTACACTTTTTGGTGTTGATGTCAGGCTGACTTCAGGGAGTTGTACCAAAACCTTGGGGCAACTCCTTTTAAGCTCATAGGTAGCCCATAAAAGATACATACATGCATGCATATATACATACAAGTAGTTCTACTTTTTGGTGAGGCCACACAGACCCATATACTGTCACATCATATAATGAGACCTACACCACATGCAAGAGAGGCCGACATTAAAACAGTCACTTGCGAAATGCTGCAGGAGAGGTGAATAGATGATGCCCCAGCTCAACGTGGATGCTGCTTCGGTTGACAAAGTAGCTACTGGGATGGGTGCTGTGGATCTTGATTAAAATGGGAATTGGCTCAGATCAGAAAAGTTGAAAGTAAGATGGTTTCCACCGCTTGAAGCTGAAGCGAAAGCCATTCTTCTTGGACTGCACTTAGCGGGCTCATATAGGGGCTTGGAAAGTGATGATGATCTTTTCAGATGCAAAGAAGGTGGTGGACTCTCTTAATGAGAAATTCCTAACCTGCCCATGACAATTTAGGAATACTTTTTTGGATTGTCAGCAGGCAAAGCAACATTTCAAGGAGGTCTCAATATGTCTTATTTCTAGAAATCTGAATGTTTATGCGCCTAACCAAGCGCAAATGGCTGTAAATAACAATAGTTTAAATTGGGGTTCTCCCAGGTGATTTTTATTGGGAGAGTCCTCGGGCTCCTCTCTGCAGAAATGAAGTTCAGTTACCCAAAAAAACCATCTCTATCGGAGAAGTGTTGGTGACACATACATGGTTCCATGCATTCAAATATAGAAGATGTACAAATAAACCTTGTCTACATATTGACAAGGAGTTGTTCGAAAAAATTAATGGATCAAAGTATTTCATTTTTGAGAAAGACCACTTGTAGCTTTGTTTAGTGTTGTTCTAATGTTTTTCTAATCATAGTAGATGACGCGTGGAGGAAAAAAGGAAATAAAGTCACTTAGGACGAAAGAGGATAAAAATAAAATGACTTTATTACCCCTTAACACTTAAGGAGAGCAACACTCAAGGTGCTACAAGGTTTCTTGGTGATTATTTCCACAAACACGAAGAAGGTGGCTTCTTGTTTCTTATGACAAAACAAGGGTCCTTAAGCACAAAAATTGTACACGTGGCACATATAAATGAGTTAGAAAATGGCCCGTCTTGGATAATTTAATGGCCAATTAGCTCTGCATTATTGAATGATTCCCTGTTTGGTTGTCATGAAAAGCTGGTTTTCTCATGATTCTTGACAAATTTTTTTTTTAGAAAATCATTTTCATACTGTTTGGTTGCTATGAAAAGCTGGTTTTCTCTAGGGGTTGTAATGTTTGACACGACCCATGAACCCGACATGAACCCAACACAAAATAAGCGAGTTAGGGTTGTCTGTAAATGTGTTTTGGGTCAAAGTGGGTCAACCCATTTTGACATGATTAATAAATGGGTTGGTTCGGGTTGATCCATATAATCATATATCCTTAACTTAGCACGACATGAATCTGACCCGTCATCACGGATTACTATATAACTAGTGAACCCGACACGAATTACCACATAACCCGTGAACTCGACACGAAATAAGCGGGTTAGGATTAACTATAAACATGTTTTGGGTCAAAGCGGGTCTACTTGCTTTGACATGATTAATAAATGGGTTGGGTTCAGGTTGAGTGAGAGAGTTGTATACCCTAATCTTGATATGACGTGAACCCGAACCTTAGTTTTCTCATGAATTTTTTTCTTTTCTTATGAGATTTTCTTTTCTATCCTTTTCTATTAATTCAAGGCAACCAGACAGGGTTAGGTAAATAGGATTCATTAGTAAAATTTTTTTTGATAAGAATTCATTAGTAGATGTTGAGTTCTGATTCTTTGTATATGTATACGCACCGCCACGAGTGCAAGTAGCGGTAGTCAAACTCTACATTTCCTTCATAAAAGTTCAAATCTTCCAAAAGGTAATAAAGAAAAATTAAAAATAACGACGGTGGAATGGAGTGGTCGGTCACCGTCATTCAACAAATGACAAGCGAATAAGTTTGATAATGTTCCCTAAAACAAAATAAGAGTAAGGGAAGAGCCAGATGGGACTCACCCCTAACCTCACCGTCCTCACTTCACAGTTCACCTGTCCATCTCAACGGTCACCGCCCAGTTTTTGTTTCACGTTTTTGTTTACAAGAGAAGGGAAGAAGCAAAAGAAAAGAAAACGACAGTTACTGTTATGGTAAGTTATTAATGATATCTAAGAGCGAAGTTCATCATCTAATGTGTTGGTCCACTTCCCCTCCGATAGAAAAATCCAATGGTGGTGACTATGTCACAGTAACTCGTCATTTTCCAGACCTGTTCAATGTTAATGTGATGTCAGTTCTTAAAACCAAATATCTTTTGATCCAAGGACCTTGTGATGGTGAAGAAAGAAATGGTTTTCTTTTTCTTTTTTGAATGATTTAATTAATAGTTTTTTATTTATGAAAAATAAATAAAAATTATTGGTTTGTTAGTGTTTGTAACTCTACCTGTGTTTAATTTTTAAATGCTTTGTGTTTTTGTGCTATTCGATCACAAGCCCATAAAGGACGAGGGTTGCGTCATGTTGAAAGTTGGTATAAAACCTCATTCAAACCATTTAAATAAGAAATTTAAAAATTTTTTGTTTAGTGAAATGATGGAACAAGGTCTGTGTAACCGACCATAAATGGTTGAGATTACTCTTTGTTGTTGTTGTCATCATAATAGTTTGTTTGCCATAACATACTCCTCATATAGGGCTGGTCTCATTCAATTTTTTGACATGCAATGACTTCTAGTTAAAAAAAAAAAAAAAGAAAGAAGAGGATTTGAATGTTTGTGATGGAATTGACTTGGGTTGAAATAGTAAGGAAAGACACGAGTGTTTGTGATTTTAAGAGTAGTAAGGCCTTAAGTAAAGTGAAATGGAAGAGCAGGATTTGTGTAACTATCCTGAAGTAGTTGGGATAAGGCTTTGTTGAATTCAGTTGCATCCTCCAATTTCAAAAAGGACTTAAGAGGGATTGTGTTATCAACTAAGGCAATGATTCATTTAGATTGGGATCACATGAGACTGTCTTGTTAAATCATTACATTGGATTTCATGTATTGGTGTCCAACCATAGGTTATAATTTGGCAGTTTCAAAGGATGACCTCATGTTGGGCTGCCCTCATAGAACCTTGACTCACTTTGCGCTGATTAGGTGTTTGGTAACAAAGCTTAAGTTACACATTGCTGATTTATATGGGAGCTAGACCTCTATATATTATGGAGATCGAATTACAACTCATGGACCTTGTCTGTTAGTGAAGCTTATCACTAGTCAGCTTGGAACTTTCTTATAACATTAGGAATTGGGGAAAGTGTTAACCCCAGGAAGACATTAATAGATAAACCAAATGTATAATAGAAGTTCATCTTAAAATGGTCATTTAGTCCAGGAGGCTTTTGTTCAATTACCAAAAACTCTCATCGGATTTATCATTTCCCTTTACTAATGAATGATTGATGAATAATGTTCATATGGTCATTTTTTTTGCTTCTTAATAAAGTTAAGTTAATTATCCAAAAAAAAAAAAAAATGTTCACATGATAAAGACATTTTGGTTACTTAAAACATTTGTTAATTTTATGTCTATTTAATGACTAAAAGACTTCTAAAAAGGGTTTCCCTCGTGAATTTCAAAATGTTATCTTTTCTTTTTAACATTTTCTCTTTTGAAATAAATCCAAAGTCTCGGTTTGATCAGCTATAGAACAAGGGGGAAATGTTGATAATTAATAGTTAACCCAGAGCGGCCATCTTCATTGTATTGATTCAATTATCTATAAAAATAGAGAGAATGAAGGGGATGTTACCCATGGAATTATTTTGGTGTGGATAAAATGAAAAGGTGATTTTGAAATGCTGTGTGATTAACCCATGCATTTAAGATTGATATAAAATGGTTATAGATCCAACCATGCTCCACAGAGAGAATTGTTAGGCAATTATCAAAAAACATAAATATAGGATGAATTTTATTAATGAGAAGAAGGCATTGAGTTAGACCATGGAAAGACTTACAAGATCAAGCAAAATATGAATGCATTTGCAAGAATTCAGGGATATTACCTATTGAGGCGGTGCCATGAATTAGTAGGACTCTCAATCAATAGTTGGTTTTGGCAAGAGTTCCGTTTTGGTTGGTTTTGGATTGTTTAAAGGTTAAACGTTGCTTGGTATTTTTTAGGGCTTATTCTCTTAACCTAAAATAGGGTTTGGTGGATAAGGTAGCTGTAATACTCTTGAAATCTCTGGTTTTCTCATAGTGAAAGTAAGCTCTCTTGATTGTCTTTGCCCGTAGACATAGGCTTTAAGACGAACCACGACGTTAAATCGTCTTGCGCTTTGTGTGTGTTTGCTATTTGCATTAATTTATTCTTTTATATTTGTTGTGTACAATCCAAATCTATACTTCCACACAACAAATTGGTATCAAAGGCTTAGGTTGCGATTTGGGTGTTTCGATATGATTGCAAGGTACGGAGTAGATAAATTTAATGGGCATAATAGTTTCAATTTATGGCGTGTGAAGATGCGTGCGTTGTTGGTTCAACAAGGACTAACCAAAGCTTTGATGAGGAAGAAAAAACTTTCTGCAACGATAAAGGAATACAAAAGGGAGAAACTTGACCTCAAGGCACTTAGCGCGATTCAGTTGTGCTTGGCCGATGATGTGTTGCGAGAGGTTGAGAAAGAGAAGTCTGCGGCTGGGTTGTGGCTCAAGTTGGAAAGCCTGTACCAAATCTCTTACGAACAGGTTATATTTGAAACAACGCCTCTATACTTTGAGGATGAGAGAAGGCATGTTTGTGAAAGTGCATATAGACGAATTCAATAAAATCATTATGGATTTGAAAAACATTGATATTAAGAGATTGGTGATGATGATCACGCTATCATTGTTTTGTATTTTTTACCTACATCATATGAACACTTTGTTACGACCTTACTCTATGAAAATGATACCATCTCTATGGAGGATGTTAAGACATCTTTATATTTTAGGGAACTAAAGAAAAATGTATCTAAAGAAGATGATGAGGGACAGATATAAGGTCTATTTGTGGGAGGAAGAACAAAAGAAAAATGTTTAAAAAATGATAAATGTCAGTTTAGATAAAGTCTAGAGGAAAGGACAAGATGTAGTGCTTTCATTGCAAAGAATATGGTCATATAATGAGGGATTGTCCAAAGCATGCTGATAAGAAGAAATATGATGGTTTTAATACAACATTGACAGAAGAACATGAAGAGTACATTGGAGATGTTCTCACAGTCTTCAAAAGTATGAACACATTTTCTCATAATGAATAAATATTAGATTCAGGTTGTCCTATTCATATTTGCTCCAAGAAAGAATATTTTGATACGTTTTAAGAGAATAAGACAAGTTTTGTTTCTTTACGGGTCTACTTGTGACGTCATGGGTGTTGGAACGGTGAAGATCAAGATGTTTGATGGAGTGATTTATACTTTGGGTGGTGTGGCAAAAGATGCGAAAGAATTTAATATCTTTAGGCTGGTTGGACTCCAAGGGTTGCAGTTATTTAGCTGCAAATGTAGTCATAAAAATCACACATGGCTATTTGATCCTGATAAAAGGAGAAAAATGTGGTGATGGTTTGTATCGTTTGATGGGAAATATAATGATTGATAATATTCTTTTTACCTTTACGGGTAGTTGGAAACAAAGTGCATGAATAATCAATATTAGTGTAGAGTCTTTTTTGTGGATGCAACAAAGAGAGGTGATGCAAGTTTCCAGACAACAGATGATGGTGATGAAGTTCCTGTGATTAGAGATGACGGATCGAGGTCCCTCTTTGGAGTTGATTAGGTGAATTAGCTCGGGACAGCTATACATGTGCATTGGCCATGTTAGAATCAGATGGTGTCAAGACCGAATTGATTTGATAGTAAGTGTAGCATTAGTTCTTCAATGCCAATGGATGTTTGTGGTGATAGCATACAAGTTGCAATTCAGGTTCAATGTGAAGGTATGTCCTAGGTGGTTTTGAAATGTGAGCTAAGGTGGAGTGTGGTGCACATGTCACAGGTTTTGTGTTTTATCAAATTAAGATATAGGTTACCCTTTGGGATTGTGTAGAGAAAATAGGAGTAGAGTTTTTTTTTTTTGTACTATATAATCTTGGTAGAATTCAAGCCAATGTGGAGATTTGTTGAAATGCTGTGTTGAATTAGTATAACTCTCAATCGAGAGTGGGTTGGCAAGAGTTCCGTTTTGATTGGTTTTGGATACTTAAGGTTTTTTAAACCCTTGTTTAAAAGTTTAATGTTGCTGGATATTTTTTATGACTTATTCTCTTAACTTGAAATAGGGTTTGCTAGAAAACGCAGCAACAATACTCTTGTAATCTATGGTTTTTTCATAGTGAGAGCTCTCTTGATCATCTTTGCCTATGGACGCAGGCTTTAAGCCGAACTATGTTAAATCATTATGTACTTTGTGTGTTTGTGGTTTGTATTAATTTATTCTTTTATAATTTTTACATACAATCCAAATCTAGGCTTCCGTACACCATTACAAGACGAGAAAAACTGATAGAAATGGTTGACTGATGCAAGATCATCTATAACACTTTGTTTTGTGCGGTTCCTGCGACTGCCATTTAGTGCATAACACGTTAGGTTAAAACATGTGAGAATTTTCTTATTTTGAAACTCCTACCTATTTTAGTCTGAGGTGTCGTGACTGAATGACAGTGCATGAACGACACAGCCCTTTGTGCTGTAGATGATTTTGGTATATGACTAGCCTTATGCATCAATGACCAATGACTGCACCAATGGAAGTGTGAGATGTACGAATTGAAGGTAGAACAAAATGAAGGCAAAATTTATAGGACTTGAGGACTTCGGTTCAACAAGTGAAAAGCAGAGAGAAAAGACATGATTTGATGGAATATATTCTCTAGGTGTTGTGGAATGGTCGAATAGAATTTCTTAGTAGTTGGCCAAGGCTTCGAAAGATCTCTTGGCTATAGCAGAAACATACTCCTAGTTTATGAACAACTCATATGTCATATAGATTCCTTGTTCAAATTGACGTGGGGGGACCTTCCCATCATTGTGCTTCTACCATACAACTTTCCTTTTTCCATAAAAATATGACAACTTTCTCCTTTGCCACTTGTCCATTCGCCAATTTGTTTGACGCATTGCTCACAGTGGTGGACCCAGAGAAGGCCCGTTGGGCCATTAGCCCAACTTGGATTCGATTTTGATCCATCATCAAGAAAGTGGTCAAACTTTTTAACGACCCAGATCCATTGACACGTGGCATTACCAATAATCCATTGGACCCACATTGGATTCCAATCTGATGGTCCAGATTCAAGACTTTAATATACATACTTCCTCTATTAAGTTCTAAACAGAGCCTAACCTTTGATGGACCATAGTCATGGTCCCCAAACTCAACTGCTACTAATCACCTAATTAATAATTACTTAGTTTTCGGATGGATATTAGTGGGCAGCTGTCTATAGGGCAGCTCACTGAGCAAGAAATAAACATTCTTTAATCTAATTGGTCGGGTGGTTTGGGGCCATGGCCCACCCCAAGAATGTCCCATTCAATTGGACCCAAAAGATCGAAAAGACGCCAAATGTAGCTAATGAATAGCTAATCACCGACTCTAACAATTTTAATTAAAATAATTAGATAATTAATTACATCAATCATCTCAAGATACCGCGTTACGTCTGCAATCCCAATACAAGCTTGTGAATTGTGGAGTTTGAACCATGTCCCACCAATATCAAATCACCATGCGACATGCCGACACCATATATGATAAGGGTATTCAGTACTCATTCTCTGTATCTCATATGTGTATTTACCAACTTATCTCCTGTTAGGCATGCTACAACACGTTGCGTGGCATCCAGCAAGTGTGCTCTCATTTAAACATTGCCGAGCACAACTTGTGCTAAAAGCTTCCATGGCTCAAGAGATTCTGTAATTCTCATCAAGTATCGCATTTTCATTGATGCGAATCGATACAGAGTAATAACACCATCTCGCATTATTCAATGTGAAGCAAAGAGCTGTGATTGATTTTCTAGATTCAAACTCATGAATTGTGATGCCTCGGCCACACTCCTAGGATTTGGTGCACCCCTAATGTCTCCCCCACATGCGGGGGGACACATCAGGCCAAGAAGTGATTCACTTTTAGCCCTTTACATATCACAAATCAGCCCATGGTGTAATCACACAATGGTCACAGGATTTGTTCTCTTAAGACCCTAGAAGAGCCAACTTAATCTAATAAGATAGAACTTGAGCTAGCTCTTGTGAAAAGATCAATGGAATAAATAATTGGGAAACCTTTCCGTTTATAGGGGACCAGCAAACGTCTTAACCAATCTTCGAAACCAAAAAAAAAAAAAAAAAAAAAAAA
>JAOXJP010104048.1:0-14303 GCA_025762735.1 Platanus orientalis | reverse complement strand
TCAATGGAGGACTCTTCTTTGGACAGCCAAATATGTGAGATGCTGCAAGTCTGTAGAAAGTGGGAGAATACCACTTAAAACACTGGAGGTTTTATATTTCTTTCAAGTATTTTTAGAATGGTGATAAACCAAGTATAGGAGAGACTGGGCATTGATTGTTCTGATGGATGGTTCAACTTGATGAGCTTTGGTATTAAGACTAAACAGGGCCCTACAATGGCTAAATTATTTCTTCTTGCCAAAGCACTACCGATATTGTTGGCTGGGATTAGCAGATGTGTTTGATCATAATCTCAGCTCACTAGTTCACTCTGAAGGAAATCAGATCAACCTATGCTTTGAAGCGCAAGGGAGCGAAACACATTTCAATGAAAAGTTCTTTTTCTTCCTCACTCATGTAATAAAGTATAGATGGAAAAAAAAAAAACAAGAAGCTTGTAAACAAGTAACAAATCATAATAAGAAAGATCAGGGGCATCAAGATTCTGATTATATGTAATTTCTTTCAAATGGGATTGTAAAGAAAGTTAGCTATATCTCTTATCTTTGGGCTGCTAAGTTTTGAGAGCAGAAAACTTTTGACATACTGCTAGAGCTGAATTGAATGTTGCTGAGTCGTGAACCTGACTCGCATGATCATGTTTAAAGATTGAAAAATAATCTTTATTTAGTTGTGAGTTATATTGATTGAAAGGGTTCTTGTCTTGAACCCTTTCATAGAATAACATTTTTAGCTACTTCATCAGGGCACAGGAGACTGTAGATACAGGCAGCAAGCAATTTTAGCTATTTCTCTTTTCTTGGGCTGTTAAGTTTTGGGCGCAGAAAACTTGTAACATTCTGCTAGAGCTGACTTAAATGTTACTGAGTTGCAAACCTGACTCGTATGATTGTCTATCTAAAGATTGCAAGATAATCTTTATTTAGTTGTAAGCCTTACTGATTCAAAGGGTTCTTGTCTTGAAACTTTCACCCCTCAGATTTAAAAATTGCCCAATTTTAAACAAGATGAGAACACAAGGCTCCAAATCATATACTCATCAGAAAAAAAGAGTTTAAGTCTCCAAGTAAAATTTCGAGAATCAGTGACCTTCCTAGAACTTCCTCAAACAAAGTTTTCTTGATATGCCATTTCCTTAGCTTAAAACCATGCTTCTTGCAGTAACTGGTCTTCACATGGGTGTAATCTGGTCTCACAACCTCTTCAGTTTAAAGGTCTCTCTTACTCTCTCCACCACATTGACAAACACTTATACATGCCATTGTCCAATTGAGATCTCTGAAATTCAGACCACTGACTGAATTTCATCAGAGGAGAAGAATTCGATTCTCTGTTCCTCGTTCCTTTAGTTTCTTCAAATGTTAGGCCACAAGCTACTTTTTTCCACAAGCCTTGGATGGAATGGCACATGTGGTTTCAACATCATAAGAGGGAGACCTGGTTTGTTCTTGAAATCATAATTTCAACCAAGGTACTGAAGAAGGATATTAATGTGCAGGTAGATAATCTTCCCACCAGTTTTATCCCAAGGAAAATCTATTAACAGCCATCAACCAAAATATTTCTAGAAAATCCAAAAGAGGATACAAATATACACAATTTATATGAAAGATGTTAACCTCAGGGTGAAAGCCAATATTGTCCATGTCAAGGATAGGCACTCCCAAGCACTTGATCCTCACAACTTCAGCTCTCTTGCAATGGTTGTGGATGTCATTCAACATTGTGTGTGATTGCCCCCTTCCCTAACACCATATCACAACACAACACATAGTGATTATTTGAACAAGACAGTATAGACTGTTGTATCATTAAAGATATTAAGTCATTACTCTCCTATTTTGATGACTTTTCAATATTTAAAAGAGCGGGCAAATGAATCTACCCACTTAGTGGCCAAGGTTGGTACTACTTCACCTCAGGTGATGACTTGCCATTCTATCCCTCCCTATTGGTTGGGGAGACTGATAGAAAATTATGCATTGGCGAGTGTAAGGCCTTGTTGCAGTTACTAATATAGTCCTTCTATTTACCATAAATAAATAAATCCTGTGCCTAGCACCCAATACTGTACATTTAATTACACTAGCAATCCCTTTTACTTACAAGTTATGCACCATGAATCCTGCAATCAATTTTGGACAGCCTTCTTCATGGAGCATGTTGGGACTTATGGAAAAAGCGAAACAGAAGAATATTTGATGGGAAATCTAACCATTTCATAGTGATTGCTGAGTCTACTGTATTTGATGTGGCTTCACGAGTATCGGTTCCACCAGAGTACAATCACTTTTAAATCAAGATTGGGCCACATGTCTCTGCTTGTGCTCTTTACTCTGACAATTTGTGTTGATCTTAATGCCGTATTTTTTGTACTTTATACGTACTATTTGTTCCCTTCCTTTTTCTTTTAATAAAATCAGTTATTCATTAAAAAGAAAAAGGGTTTGGCTTAGAGGTCAATTCGTAAATATATGACATTTCACTTTGGAGGGACAAATTTGTAATTATACATGCAAGCATAATGGGCGGGAAAGATTTTAGTAATTAGGGAAAGGATGTTCTGCCCAGGATTTGAATATGCATTCCATCGTGTCCTGGACACCATCCTAGACATCAAATCCTGGACAGAACATCCTTTCCGTAAAACAAAATGCAACATATTCCAGCTTGGTTGGCCGAGGAACAAAATCTGTACACTGGTTATTGGGAACCAACACTCAATTGGCACTGGCTAAAATGTTTTTATGACCAAAAATCAGTTCGATGCAATGAAACTTTAACCAACTTATCATTATGGTTTTTTTTTTTGGGACTGATTATGTGAATCTTTGAATCTTTCCACCATCCAATGTGGAATTCAAATGGTTGAAATCAAACAATTGTATTGATTTTGATTTTTGAATTTTAGGTTTCAATCCTCTACCTGCCATGCCACTCCCACAAATATGCAAATATCTAAAAAAACAGTTCGAACACTATAGAGTAGACTTCCTCTTGTGGAAAAAATACTGCATACAATACACTGAAACAATGTTTAACTGTAAATACAAACTTCACATGTAACCGAGATACAAAGGTTCACATGACACTGAAGACGTGTATCCTGTTCTGTATTCAAAAAAATTACAGAACCAAGAACCAGTTGGAAACAAGGATTTTAAGAGAATACAAGATTTTGGCATTGCACTTCCATACAACAGTTAAGCTTTCTTAACCATTTGTCATTAAATTTAAGAGCTCGGTAGCCTCTCTTAACCTTCGCTCAGTGCTGTCCTTCATGGCCAGGGGTCGGGCATTCCTACATTAAGTAAACAGAGCAGATCAATTCGCTAACAAGGAAGAAAAGTTTGTCTGTAGCATTAATGGTACTCCAGTTTGTTTTCTACAAAACTAGAGGACATCTTATCATTTCATCCAAAGAAGTGAATAAATTTTTTTTTTAAATAAAAGAATAAAAAATCAAATCAAATAAACAGAAACTTTCTTCATAACCTGACCTCTTCTCGTTGATTGCTTTCCTCTTGAGATCCTCAACTAGGCTGTGTAGCCTCTTTAAGAGAGAAGGTAAGTTATGTACAGCTTCAAATCCTTTCTGTGTTGAGAACAATTTCTTCAAAAGCTCAGAGGCAATGAAATACCCTTCCTCCTTGTTCCTGAAAAAGTTTGACAGAGAGGGGGTGAAAACAACAAATAATAATGATGATGATGATGATGATGATGAATGAGAAATTAAGACTTGAAATCAGGTTATAATAAATAAACTAACCTTAGAAACTCCCAGAGGACTGTTTCTACACACCCCGGAGTACCAATCAGCACTTCAGCCAAATGTGAGTAGCGAGCAAGATTTCTTAGAGTAGAAAGTGCATGCTTTAGAACCTCCTGATCGGGGATACTACGGCTGACTGAGCGGATCAGCTTCAGTAACTTGTCAATTGCCCCTGCAGACACAAGTGTCTCACAACATTTCTGAGAATGTTGGGTAGCCATATCTGCACCCAAAAAACAGCAGGGAAAATATCTTGACAGTGTTAGCTCAATGCAGCAAGTACTAGGAACAAGTTAAATTTCTAGTAGGTTAATAAACATATTTATTTCTCATTGTGAGAACTCTTTCCGTTTTTCACACTCAAAAAAATCAGACCAATAAGCCTTTCTGTAATTATTAGACATTTTCTACTGCATCTCTTCAATGATGAACTAAGAGCATCCAATGTACTACCAGGAACCAAAAGAAAAAGATGACTATGACTGTCCCATGCAACTGAATTCTGAAATATTGCTCCAAGATATTATTTATTTCCTCAATGAATAGGAAAAATTAATTATTTTTGAATGGTAACAAAAAAAAATCATAAAAGAATAATTAAACAAAGTAAACCCAGCCATCAAAAAACCAGGACAAAGATCTTTGCTTCGATCAATTCCAAAAACAAAGTATCCCATCTAATATCTACTTGAGAAAAATCTTGTTATTTGTTAATCAAACAAAAACAAGTAAACTAAGCCAAGAGACTACCACCTCACCACATATCATAACTAAAAATAAATATAGAAACTCTTAATGCAATTAAGAACCAGGAAAAAAATATTGTAGTTATTGCCTTTAAAAGGAAATTTCCCCAACACAATTAGAATTCTAGTAGGATCTCAAAATTACTATTCATGCAAAAATAACCCACCGAAAGAAAATAGAACACCCGACAAATAACCTAACAAATAATTATACATTTTAAATGTAGGAACAGCATTCCTTGATGTGAAAATACACACAGCAAATAAATAAAAAAGGGCAGTCCCAGTGCACAAGGCTCCCGCCACTGCGGGGTCTGGGGAGGGTCGGATGTACGCAGCCTTACCCCCGCAAGCAGAGAGGCTGTTTCCGTGACACACAGCAAATAAATGTTGCAAAAAATATTAAACATCTAATACGCTTGATTAGGATATTTCAGAGCATCACAGGCATGATAAATTTGGTTCCCAACTCAGTGTCTTGGAAATTTCCATATCCATATGGACAAGCATTCAATTGTAGATCCATTAACCATGGAGTTGGTAAAAGGGTTGATACAATCATAATAAGTTCTTGTGCTTGTTATTGCCTCATACATGAGTAGATGGAAAGAAAATGACACTTGATGATCAAATCCCCATTGTTTTAAATTACCATTCTTATCCCCAATTTATCGGTTTTTATCATTATTGGGCCATCACCAATCTTATCCATAAGAATCAGTAAATATTTATCAGTCAATATATAATCACGTATGCAATAACTCTCTGATGAATCAGCATATTGCTATAAACTAATACATTATTGTATTTTGGACACCTTTTGCTGTTCAACGGACAAATACGGAATAATGGGATTTATCTTAAGTAACAAGGACATTGATACAGGCTTTGGTGTCCAACACGGCACCTTCCATGAAAATAATATAGGCTTATATATTCCGGTGTCAGTGACCAGACGGTAAATTTTGAAAAAATGAAGTGTCCTTGTTATGTAGGTTTTACCACAATCAGTGCCTGTCTAATACGCAAATAAATCAGTAACTAAAAACCGTACTCGTTTCCAAGAACAAAGCATTCCAACCTAATCAATATGAGTGACAAGAACAGCATAATTTTAGCAATTTCCATATCTAAATTATCTGGTTATCAAAAAAGATGTCTTACCCAAAGTTGCACAAGTATGAAGAATGCTACTGACACTTCTTTTGCTCAGTAGTTCAGAAAGTGCAGATACAAGTCGATTTATAAGACGCATGCCATTATCCACATTTAAAGCAGACTTTTCCACTCTTACCCGCAAATCCAGTAATGGCCCTCTTGACTCTTTTCGTGCAAGGTAACCTTTCCAATATGACTGTCAAATTGAAAGAAATTAAAGTAAACAATTTAAAAGAAAATTGATAGAAACGAAATTCAACCCACAAAAAAGTTGGGGAAAAAAAGCAAGCAACAAAGAATTTTCTTTTTTATCTTTCTAAGTTTCAACAAGAAAATAAAAATGATTTGAAGAGAGAAACTACAATACAATCAATCTTTTTCTCTTGTTATTGAGGCAGGAAAGTACGTTGAGCTCCACAAGGATAGGAGCGCAGTGACAAACATTGCGTAGCTCAATGGTGATATTTTGAGGGAACCCAGCAAGCATTAGATGCTATTAGGTAAGTCCTAAAATCACTAGATTCAAGGGTTCATGCACAGTATGTCTTGTGAACAAGCTATTAAAAAACATTTAACTGCATAGTGTTTGTCCTTGAATGATATGGTGAGAGATTGGGTTACCTGCATTTCTAGGCATAGCAAGTCCAGGCAAATTCAGTTTGATTGGGTTCCCCCGTGCCAAGGGAAGGTGAAGCTAAATTTTGATGGCACTTCCTTTGGAAATTCAGGTCCCGCTGGGTATGGGTGTCTTGAGGGATGCTAATGGAGTTATCCAGTGGGTGAAAGGTGGTCCTATTGGGAATAGTGATGCCATTCAAATGGACATGAAAGGCCTCTTAGAAGGGGTGCAGCTAATCAAGAAGGCTTTTTGAATAGCATTGTGGAAGGGGATTCGTTGACAGTGATTTCTTGGGGACAGGGGGAAGTCAAAGGGGGTTGTGGAGGTCGCACAACTTCATTACAGAGGTGTGGTCCATTGGTAAGGAGATGCACATTGATCTTTATCATATCCCAAGAGCTCAGAATTCCCTTGCTGATAGGATTGCCAAGTGGAGTGTGGATCAGTGCAATGAGTTTGAAGGGGGGGAGTATTTACCGGAGCGCTGATGTAATCTTTGTTTTTTCGTTTTTCTGGCTTGTTTTCTACATCCTTCTGGCTTCTTTGTATTATTATTGTTCTTTTTTTTACTTTTAATGCCATTATTCATAGTTATTCATAAAAAAAATGGTGCAAATCGATGTGACAGGGCATTTAAAATTATTAGGCAAGGCCTAGCCAAACTTCTGCAAATCCACTCCACATGCCTAAGCAAGCACCAAGTATTTCTTTGTCTCTTGTTTGGCCCTCCAAAAAACAGACTACGTGTCTTAGAATTTATTGATCAAACATGGCTATGCTCATATTTGTGCACATATGCTGATTTGGGTTATTGCTAACTTTCAAGTCGAATCCATTGCTCTGCTCACTTGAAATGTTGCACATTATTTTCCAATCATTTGTGAAGTCACAAGTAAATTGGTTATATAGCTATCTCAACTTTCAAAGTTAAGTGATATAATTTAAATGTTTATTATTCCATTATATCAGCATATCTCTTCACTGTTTGTCCTTGTAATCCATCTACACAGATTGTTATTTTACTGATACGAGACAAGTGATGTCACTGTGAAGTTAGGAAATAGCAACAGACACATAATATGATACTAGAGCACCTTTTTTTTTCCGATAGGGAAACGTTAGTGGTTAATTTATTAGTAGGTGAAGACAGGTTTGAACCCAGGTCTGCGGTATGACACCCACAGCCTTTACCAACTCAGAAAACTGGCATTTTCAATGAAAACATGGTAATACAACCAAGTGATGATCATAGATCCTCTCAAATGACATCACTAACTTCTCGCAAAGATAGAAGATCATCAATAAAACAATTTTCTAGTAACCTACAGTAGGAGTAAGAGACATTCAGATTTAGAAGGGGAGGAGCCATCCAGCCATCATGTTAATAGTTTGAAGTTTGCATATTTCCAAACCCATAAAATGACAACCTGGAAGCTAAAGTGATCAACATACCATTAGTTGTTTAACTTTCTTGCTCGCCATCCTCCTTATTAATATCAAAAAAGGTGAAGGACATGCATTGCTTGCAGGATGCATTCCAAACCACAAACTCAAAAAACCATTCACTACTCATTACGAAAAATTTGAGTCGAAACTAACCTAAAAACAATTTTAACCAAACAAACATATTGACATCAATATTACTACAGAAGCACATCAAAAAATTACATATCAGAATATCTTACCTGGATCACAACAACACGATGCTTTTGCCTTTTAGCTTCTCGCATTGCAATCCAACAACGAATATGAGACTGAATGATGATTGCTGACTTTGTTCTAAATTTTAACAGTAAAACTCTCCTCCACCACCTTTGCAATTTCAGAACTGAATATAATAAGACTTTCAATTCAAGGCTCTGGATGCAGTCTCTCGAGATCCCATCCATGTAACCACGACGGATAGCTAGGCAAAGACAAGAAGCGCCTACATTAATCCAGCATTAGAAAAGCACATTTTAGCAACTGCATCCCACTACCATAACCAAACAAATCAAACAGGAACCAGTTAACTTAATAAATTGACATCATGAAGAAAGAGAAAATTTGTTACCAACCTAATAGTCTATTTCGAGCAACCTGCCCCCTGACAAACCGTTGAATTTCAGTGGCAGCATGCCTGTAACATTGAAATGTCCTCCAGCATTTTAGGCATCGGAGAGCACACTGGATCTTTACAATGGCGTTCTTTTGATATAGAAAATCTCTCCTCGTCAACCAACCACGGCAATGACTCTGGATTTATTGCAGCAAACCATTGCTTTATGATCCACCCAAGAAACAAAACCACAGTTTTATGAAACACTACCAATAATTACATACGATATAAAAAAGATAGTAAGAAAATTGTGACAGAAAGGAGGTCCTCCGTCCTCAATTAACCCAACCCTTAACGAGGTATATGCAGCCACACTTCAACAATTTAGCTATTAAATTGGCTGTACACTAGTTGGACAGGACATAGCCCATTCATATATATATATATATATATATATATTCTTATCCTAACAGAAATATCAACAATGAAATTCATTCTCAAGGTTGCCTAATGAAATCCAGTCCTTTTTTTTCCGAAATGTAAGTTTTAAATTTTTAACATTTTTCTTAGGAAACTTGATTCTCAGGCTGCAACTCAAGAGTTGCTTCAATGAAATGCATTTTCTTTTTCTTTTTTGGAAAATTTTCTAGAGTACCTGGTTTGAATAACAACAAAATCCAGCTTTAGTTTCTGTTTGTAACTTTGAACATTGTTTGAATGGATTGCCTTTTCTTTTGGGGTAGTGAATACATTGCCTAGTTTGTTTTTGTGATATGTGGGTGTTTGAATCAATTCCGATTCAGACTGATTTTTTATAGAAGCCAGCAACAATGAAAGAAGATCTGAAACAGAGAAAAGATCAATCAATACTTTTTCAGAAATTAGGTGATCAAACGATTTCATGAAAAATACACTCTTCATAATACAGTCAGCCTGAGATTAAAGAGCTTTTTACAATCAAGCTGAGATCACATGGTGTAGTTTTGGTTTCATGATTGAGAACAAACTGTATTTCATGAGTTTTAACTGATACCTATGACTAAGATCAGACATAGCATTTTCTTTTCTTTCTTTTTTTATTTTTATTTAAGGGGCTGAGGTGATGGTGGGGTTTATAATTGAAAGCAGCATAAGACTTATCAAAGAGAGGAAGAAGGATTTAATTCAGTGCTTAGACAGGGGAAGAAGAAAAGCAAAAATTACTAAAGAAGACCTGTATGGTTCTTATAAAAACAACTGCAAATAGGGGTACCTTGGCTCATAGCATGTAGGATTTAAAAAATTAGAAAAATATATGGTCCACCTCAGCAAAGAAAGTAGAAGAAATTTTACTGCAAAAGAACTTACTTGGATCACAACAATGAGATGCCTCTCTCTAATAGCTTCTCTCCTAGCAACCCATCCACGGACATTTGACTGAATTATGATTGCTGACCTAGTTGCAACTCTATACCGTTGTAAAACCATTTGACATTTTAGATATCTAACAGCACATTGAATATTTATTATTGCCCTCCTCTGATGCAAGAATTGTTTCCTCGTCAACCAGCCACGCCAATGACTTTGAATTTTGGTTGCAGCAAAGCATTTCTTGATGAGAGAGTTCTGCACAGTAAATTTTCTCCCAGCAATTCAAATCTTTTCCACTGCCTTTATTCATGAGTTTTAACTGATAGCCATGACTGAGATCAGACATAGCATTATCTTTTCTTTCTTTTTTTATTATTATTGAAGGGGTTGAGGTGATGGTGGGGTTTATAATTGAAAGCAGCATAAAACTTATCAAAGAGAGGAAGAAGGATTTCATTTAGGGCTTAGACAGGAGAAGAAGAAAAGCAAAAAAGACTAAAAAAGACCTGTATGGTTCTTATAAAAACAACTGCAAATAGGGGTACTTCAGTTCAAAATAGAATAGGCATGTTGCTACTATGCCCTCAAGGTTAGGCACATTGACATTCCCCTATATATAACATGTAGGATTTAAAAAATTAGAAAAATATATGGTCCACCTCAGTAGAAAATTTACTGCAAAAGAACTTACTTGGATCACAACAATGAGATGTCTCTCTCTACTAGATTCTCTCCTAGCAACCCATCCACGGACATTTGACTGAATTATTATTGCTGACCTAGTTGCGACTCTATACTGTTGTAAAACCCTTTGACATTTTAGATATCTAACGGCACATTGAATCTTTATTATTGCCTTCATCTGATGCAAAAATTGTTTCCTCATCAACCAGCCACGCCAATGACTCTGAATTTTGGTTGCAGCAATGCATTCCTTGACAAGAGAGTTCTGCACAGTAAATTTCCTCCAAGCAATTTGAATCTTTTCCACTGCCTTTATTTGGAGGTCCCTAACATTCCTTTCCTCACCCATTTGTTCACTTTTCCTTAATTGAGCAACCATGCGATCATATCTAGACCTTGCTATCCATCCACGAACATATGACTGAATAACAATGGCAGCTTTAACTAAGATAGATTCATCAGAAAAGGCTGCAACTTCCAAACTGAAGGTGCTTGTACTCTGGTGTCTTCGTGTAATCCAATCCCTTACTGCCCGCTGAATATGCAAAGCAGATTTCTTTAACCTGGCAAAGTTATGCCTGTCAACCATTAATTGAGCAAGCAGGTGATCATATCTAGACCTTGCTATCCATCCACGAATATATGATTGAATAACAATGGCAGCTGTAAATAGGTCAGATTCATCAGAAAGAGCTGTAACTTCCAAACTGAAGGTGCTTGTCCTCTGGTGTCGTCGTGTGATCCAATCCCTTACTGCCCGCTGAATATGCAAAACTGATTTTTTTAACCTGACAAAGTTATGCCTGTCAACCATTAACTTAAAATATCTCCCAAATATGTCTGAGTGTTCCTGACTTTCTGTCCAGTTAAACCAATCAACCATGTAAGTGTTAAATTTAATCAATCAGCAGGGAGATAAGTTGAGGAATTGCAGCAGGTAATTTACCAAAAGAAAGTTGTCCGATGGTGGTATTAAATTTGTAGCTAGCTCCTGTCTGGTTCACTAATAACCAAGCATGAATAACGGTTCGCAGAAAGAAAGTTGCAGCCTTAGTCTTCCGAAAATTGTGGCGTTCAATTGCTCCTCTAAAATGACACTGTATAACTATTGCAGCCCTTTCTGGGAGCACACGTAGAGGTCAGTTTAACAGATCAAGAATGACGATCAACACAGATTTCTGGCATACTAGCATAAATAGAAAGAGTTTCCTTTATTATTATTATTATTATTTTTTTTGGTGGTGGGTTGGGGGGGTGGGACCTAACTCTATGAAGCATTGCTGGGTCCACTCAACTTTGATGACAAAAACAGATCAGACACCAAATGAACACAACTTAGAAAACTTTGGTTTTGAGAATAGGACAAGAAATAAATAGAAAAAAAAATTGAAACTGAGATTTATTCAGACCAATTTAAAAGGAAATAAGCAAACCCATTTCAACCACAAGAAATAGTACAAAACATATGGAACATCTGGGCCACTTATACTGGTCATGAACGGGAACAATTAAAACCTTTTGGAAAGATATTTCATGAAGCTTTTGCATATATTTGTTAAAGTTTGGCTACCCAAACAGAAAAATTTCCTTGTTAGGTCAATCTAGGGAATATACATCAATCTTGGCAAGACAATTTTTTATTGAGATCCTAGTGCACCTCAGAATGATAGATCAGCCACAAAGAATAGCCAGAACCCAAAAAAAAAAAAGTATATTATCACAGAGACCACTATATTTACGAATATTTGGAAAAAAGAAGGTTCATATGGTTACCTCTTTGAGTGTCAGTGCTATATTTCTCAATTAATTGGCACTGTTCAAGAGAGGGAGCTTGTCTGACACCATAGTTGTGGTTTTGTTTAGCCATATCTCGCCACCAAGCCTGAATAACTTTAAACCTTCTCACAGCATCTGTATCAATACAACAATGAAAGGAGAATGCTCAAGTGAACGCATAGAGGTACCAGGCAGCTTCATTTGAAATAATCACAATATACAGTAAAAGAGCCAAGAAAAGATGAGGAATTTTTTTTTCCACCTAGTTATGCAAAAAAATGTAGTGAGAACATCGTTGACAAGGATATAGATAGCCTGTGCTTCTCTAGAATGCCAAATCTCCTATCACACTTGAGACTTACTACAAATAAAGCAAGCACCTACTATTTTGTGCAAAACTCAATAACACTTATTCACATTATAATTTCACAATCATGGTTCCCAAATCAGTTATCTAATTTTGAAGATTTCAAGGATTGCATTTGAAATCATGATAGGTTTTCTACCAATGTGTTAAAGGTACATAATCCCAACTACTTGGAGTTGGGTACACAAATCTTATTCCACCATTCCACTCTACTTATTGTCATAATACAGGGGCAAAGCAGCATGAAACCAAACCCAGAAAAGACTACCAAATAGCCCCACTTTCTTACTGTAGGGACCAGGACCTAAATATGGGCTTCTTATGGCCTTAACTTGGGCCTTCCTTGGAATGACTACTGGAACTTTACAGGTCTATTGTTATAACAACTACAGCTCCCTCTGCTTGCTCGCCATATTGCTGTCTTTGACAGCCACACAGGTTCCCCAAGCAAGTAATTGGTAAATAAAATAGACTTGGTTTCCTTTTGTAATTCAAGTTATATAGTTGTACAAGTTTAGCATTCAATTAGGAAATTAAATTAGTATTTTCTTAGTAGCAAGTTGTTAGTGCTTTGTAACCGGTTATACGTACCTTGCTTTTCTTTAGGCCTTATTTTCAATTCTGAAGACTTGTCCCTCTAACTTGACTTGGCTGTCACTCGAATAGTTTTTGATTTACCTTTCCAACCAGTCCATGATCTCGCAAATCAGAATGATTTGAGAAAGTTACGTTCATAATATTGGAAACCTATTAGTTGAGACGGGAACCATTTATATTTAAAGTTTTACTTTAATGAGGAATATCGTCAGATAGTTTCTTGGTAATTGCGGTTTGTATATGATTAGTAAAAGATTTTGTCTAAAATTATGGGTAACATGTATGTAATTGAAAGGAGTTGGATATTCATCGATGAATAAACTTACAAATTTTATCTTAAAGAAATTATCTTGGCTCTATGTGTTAGTTCCTATTAGTTTCAAAGAGTTCATAATTTTTATTATTTTCTTCTTTTCCAGGAGAATTTCAAGGTCAGCACCTATCTAAAGAGTCAACACTAACCATTCCAACCATCATGCACTAGTTTCTCAAAATTCTCAATAGTTGATCCAGAAACTTTGTGTTAAAAACCCTAAACCCATATCCTTATCGTTTCCAAAATTCAAAACCATATTGTAATGGGCTCATAACCACTAGCAGGTTCAATTCAAATCCCTGCAGATTTGACCTACATCTATGTCATCAAGTATTTTCTTACTATATTGACCCATGACCTTCATGGCCTCCCACTTGTTCTTTTACAGCCTTTAACATGCACCATAACTGATGCAAGACCAAAAGGGAATGATCTGGTGCTTTGATACAAAATTGATGTAAGACCAAGGGAGAATAATTTCACAATAATTTGAACAACTGTGAAACCTTTGGAGTTTATTTGTAAGGGTTAAGAGTCATTGATTTCAGTTTATGTATAGGGTTTAACAAATTGGTTTAAAGTTACAGTTTAGGGATTAAAAATAGCAAAATATAACAGAATAAAGAAGATACCAACTAGTTGAATCCTAGGCAATCACACCTTGGGATTAGAGCTTTTTAGCAAATTTTCTTTAATATTCCATTCATTCAGTGACAACAAAATTCTGCTTACAACACATATACAGTCCTCAAACTCCACGCACTCACATCCTCCTCTAACTAGCCGAGCTTTGCCCAGCACAACTGATAATTGCTTAAAATTGCATAATTATCATAATCAAAATGAGCATTATCACATTTATTTTATGTATATTTATAT
>JAOXJP010104037.1:0-14303 GCA_025762735.1 Platanus orientalis | reverse complement strand
GTATGAAACTCTGATAATCTAATTCCCTGAATTTCTCGATTATCAACCTTGAGGTCAAGGTTGTTTTTAGGGTGGGGGATGTTAGGAACCCTATATTTTCTTTCCTTAATAAGCATATTGTCTTTTTTTAAATAGATTGTGACAACAAAACCTAAATTGTATTTCTTTAATAAGCTTTATTTTTCCTCTATAAATTTAGTGTAGATGTTGTATGACAAATCATCGAAGAAATCCAAGACAATTGCCTTTGAACAAAATTGTGGACGTAGACCCCCTTGAAACGGTCAATCCTCTCCTCTCCCTCTCCCTCTCCCTCTCCCGTTTCTTGATTTCTTTTTTGATTTTGTTTGATAACCCCAGGTTCTTATCAATATACTCCACATGTACTTATTTATTGTGCATTTTCTTCTTGTAGATATTTAAAAATAGGATATGTATTAGTAATTAGTTACTTAACCAAATATCGAATATGAATCCAAATATCTAGTTACATTTTCTATTCTCTTAAACAAGTTTAGTCATTTGATTCTATTTTTCTTATCATTTCCCACAATTTAACCTCAGAAGTATGAGATACTTTTTGGCATAAAAGAAGAAAAGAAAATACATATTAGGGCTCTTAAAATTATCCTAAGAGCTAGATCCACATGGTAATTAATATAATACCAATCAAGATGCGACACAGAGTTGTATGTACACATGTCACATCCTGATTAGTTCCACTAACCGGATTCCAAACTCAACATCACGGCATACACTCATCAAGAGGTGTCTCCCCCACGTAAACAACCTAGAACTACATCATGTCAAAAGCAATAGTTGCCCTATAAGTCACAGTGTCACACCCGTATGCACACATTAAATGATGCTTCATTTTTTAGATGTGAAAGAAAAAATTAATCTTTTAATAATAATAATAATAAAATGATGGATCAAAGATAAAAAAAAACTGAGATATAAATAAATTAATTGTAATATTGATCAGATAACTCTATTTTTTAAGCCTTAAAACGTATCATCTTCAATTTAAAAAATATCTTTAGTAACTCTGCAACAACATTCAGCTTTTTAAAACCTCCATTAAAGGGGAAGAAACCATGAAATCCGGTGGGGTTCTTTTGTTACTACCGCCTGTAAGGGGAAGTTGCCTGGATCCGATTCTTTCGTTTTTGGAGAAACCGTTGCAGAGATCGCTTCATCGAGAGACCTGCGGGTCTCTGAAGTTGAGACTGCAAGGGTGATACACGCTCAGATTGGGGAGTGTTAATTCTTTTATCCATTTCTCGCCTTGCCAGCCATATGATAGTTCTAGCCTGTATTTACAATAAAACACTCTTTTAACAACTGTGTTTTTAATTAATTCCCTAGAAAAATCTATATTTAGCAATCCTTAATTGATTTAGTATATCTGTTTTTTGATACCCATACACACCCTAAGAAAATAATAGTAACAATAATAATAATAATTGTACTTTGATTTCTCAATCAACTCAATCCAACTCCGTCAAACCAAGTTGTTACCGGTTTTGGGTCAGAACTCATAGATTTTGTATTGACAGGCCAGGATCCGAGATGATTTTTCTTTTAGGATCAGGTTTGAGTTGAACCTTAAAGGGGCCAAACTCAAAACATTGCACCCTTAGGCCAAATTCACTTGATCCACAGATTTCAAACCTTAAATTTCTTATAAGGGAATTGAAGGAGAATTGAGCATACCTGCAGCTCAGTCACATCACAAACACAAACGCGTCCATTGTAGAAAATGCTGAGCTGTTGCGAGCTTCCGGTTGATCCATCGGATCTTCAATAAATTCAGAAAAGAAAACAGTGAGAAGCCAATGCAATTAGAATAAAAAAATTGGGAACAAAAGGGCTAAAACCAAATGAATTCTCAAGGGGGTTAGAAAGAGTAATGCAAAATCATATGCCAGTGATGGAAGAGAACCATTATACCGTTAAATCCTTTCAGGTACAAGTCGACTTACATCAATTCACTGCCGGAATCTGTCGATGGAAGATAATCGAAAGGGCGAAGGCGAAGGTCGAGATTGCAGTTCCTCCTCACAGCAAGGGGGAGAGAAGCCTTTCTCGTCTTGAATTCAGCACAGAGATGGTTTGTTAACATCTGTATACGCTTTAATTCCCAAGGAGAGAAAGAAGGGATCGTTTTTTTGGGTAATGAAGAAAGAAGGGATCGTTTGCTATGGCTTATGTGATAGAAGTAAGGAGCGAGCTGGAGGACTTCTACTGAAATTTGTATTTATATATAGATTGTTGTTTTGTAACGTACACACGACGAGAACGCGAAGGCGAAACGCAATAAAAAGTAAAACAAAGGTCAACGAAAAATCGACGGGGAAAGCATAGAAGCACGTGGAACACGTCATCCGCCCTTTCATTCTTTCCTTCGTTTCCACTGTAAGATGTTATTTTTTTTCACATATGCATGAATCCCAACGTCGGCACCTTTCTTAACTGGGAATGTATCCATGTCCTGTCTGTTTATGTCCTATTAAGACCTGTGCACAACCAGAGGCCATGGTTTGGCATAAAAAAAAAAGATTATGCATAGGTTGTGCACAACTTTTTATGCCAAACCGTGCACTTAAGTTGTGCACAGGTCCTAACAGGACGCAAGCAGACAGGAGAGGATCTAAACTCTTTCTAACTTCTTTGGGAGGAATTTCCCCAGCCAGCCTCAACGTTTTGAGCAGGTCAGATCTTGTCTGGCCCGCCTTATGGCCTGGTAGGACCTGTCTGGCCTAACAGGTCAACACACGACCAAACAAGATTTTGTCCGAGCTCTTTTTTCGGTGATCAACCTGAACCTTTTAGGCTAACATGTCATGGACATTATGAGGCAGTGCAAGATTCACGGGAGACCTAATATGTGGCATGGTGGTATTTTCGTAATTATTATTTGATGGCAAAGTTGTAAATAAGTATAGTATGATTTTTTGGGGGGTGATGTTCCCTTCTGGCAACCCTGAAAAAGCTTAGTATACAATTTGAAGAGGGGTGGGTGGTCTAAGGCACCTACACCCTTGATATGGGTAAAAGGCATGGCAAGACATGAAATGGCACAACGGACTTACCAAGGCTGAGGACATGCTCATAACCAGCATGAGCTTAAACTACAAGGCATTCCCCAACATGGGTTGGGGGCGGCTCTTGACATACACAGAGGTGTTGCCTTGAGTTCCTATGGGAGTTGGGTTCCCTCATGGGACAGTGCTTGAGAGTCTAGTGTGGCGGCACTGTGCATTTGTCTAAGGACGAAGGTTTTATTATATGAGTGCTACTAGCATGCGGTATGCAACCGTGACAGCCCATGTAGAGCCAAGTGGGCTATCCCGTGGCCTTGGTGTGCTCGAGTGTGCTTTATCCTTGTGCTAGGAAAAATTCTAGCTTGGCCTTATATAGCCATAGTGATGGTATGGCAAGACTTGGGGTGACGTCTTGTGTGAAAAGGCATGGTGCATGGGTAAAGTGTCATGGCCTTTGGTGAGCTTAATGTCTCGAGGATGTGTTGTAAGTGTGTTGGGCCTTCAGTGCTATAGGTGGAGCATGGAGGACTTTGGGGTCATTTGAGAGGTATTTCAATGGCATGGTATGGGTGTCAAAGTGGCTGAATAGTCAATGCACATGGGGTATGTCAATGGGTCAGAGGAAGGACTCAAATGGCTGAAAGGCTAACCTTGGCTTGGTGATAGTCAAGGTGCCACATGGTTTTGACAGAGAGAAAAATATGACATTGACAGTTGATATTAGAGTTCCCGTGGTATGAGAGCTAATGTGGTATGAGCTTGCCTATGATACAATTGGTATTAGAGCAATGGTGAACACTTTAGAGTGACCTATAATACAATTGGTATCAGAGCAAGATAGTCGACGGAATGATTACCTCTGATATAGCGGGTATCAAGGGTAGTGGTTAATGCTAGTGAGATGGCCTCTGGTGTAGGGAGCATCAGAGCATGCTTGGTGTGCACGAAGTTAGGTTGGTCAAGTGGGCTAGCTTAGCTAGTGTCTTAGTGGTGGAGAGGAATACTCAGATACAGGTGAAGTATTGGGCATGATACTATGGTTCCAAATAATAGGAGGGCTATTGGCTACAGAGTTTGTTTGATGTCTATTATGTGGGGATCTGTGGTGAGACTTGCTCATGTTCGATATGATGTTGAAAACATATTTGGGAAGATTTCGGTGCGACAGACAGCATTGAAGCAACATTGAGTATTTGGAGATGAGCTTATAGAAAAAGTCTTGATGATTCGAGTGAGCAACTCAAAGGCATGTCAGTGGATAATGTTGAATGACATGTATACCATGTAGTTCCGACGGATTAGGCTACCATATGGTGTTGAGTTAATGTTAGGACCACTTGACGATGTGTGAGCGGTGGCACGAGGGAAAGGCATGGTGGTGTTGAGGCATGGCTTGATTGCGACAAGCTAGTGTGAGAATCTGAATGGATGGTCACTTGGGAGTGAAGGCAGGTATGCTTAGGTACTGAAGTGGTGTCAAACAGAGTTCTAGGGTGAAGAAACAAGATGTCAAGTACTATAGTGAGACATGGACACAGATATGAGGACCGATATGGTAAGTCTGCTCATGATGAAAGCTAGTGTGCTCGGGTACTAGAGCGAGACAGTGACAAAGATGGTTAGTCTACTCAAAGTGAAGGTAAATATGCCCAGGTACTAGAGCGGGATAGTGAGACAGGAATGAGAACAAGGATGGTAAGTCTGCTTAGGTACTAGACCAAGACATTGACATAGATATGAGAAGCTGAATTGACACTTCACTCAAGGTGAAGGTAATAGAATGTCGAGGTATTGGAGTGACATTGATAGGGACAAAGTGTTGGCTCAAGGTGAAGGCAGGGTGTTGAGGTACTAGGGCAACACAGATGACAAATAAAAGCTGAATAGACAGTGCTTACTCGGGGTGAAGGTGTTGAAGACCGAGGTACTAGGGTGGCATAGTGATTTGGGCATAGCTTATGGCAAGCTAAGGAAGACCTTCAACGGATTGAGGCAAAGTAGAAATAATGATGGATGCCTTCTCAGGGTGAAGACACTGGACATCGAGGTACTGGAGAGGAAATACAAGAGGATGGTTGAATTAAACTGTGATGATGTTCAGGGTGACCGAGGTATGGTGACAAGCTTAAGTGGGGGAGCACTTAAGCCAATGTGCATAAAGGAAGCAATGACAAGTACAAGTGTGCCACGACTGAGGCTGTTTGTTCGAGGTATTAGTGTGGGCAGAGTTTAGATGAGAGCTTCGTTATCTTGGCTGGTTGAGTGTCAAGGTTTATATAGATGAGAGTCAGTATGCCGCACAGGGTGAAGAACATTGTCAGAGCAGAATTAGATGAAACCTTATGGACGAGGTATGGAAGACCAAGGTGACTTGGCATAGGTGGTTTCAAGCATCAGATAAGGGATGTTGGCCACGCATTAGACTCGATGGACCGAGTTCTAGCATGAGAGGTGTCAATGTACCTAGGAGCTTTATTGGTGAATGTCAGTGTGGGTTGATGACTACATTGACACAGTCTATAGAGGTGGACATGGGTTAACTTCGAGCACCAGAGAAGAGGTGTTGGCCACAGTGAAGGGAGCTCGACAGACTGAATCCGAAGACATGGAAAGGTCAGAGGACCTATGGATGGAGTGTAGGTTATGTGGGTTGAGTGTTGCATTGACAAATGTAGAGGTCAGTGGAAGTCCTCAGAGGAGACATTGCACGATGAACTATGCAAGGCGGTTTCGAACAATGGACAGGGTTGTTGGCCATGATGAATGCAGCTTGGTTAGACTTGCAGGGGGATGTAGTAGGAATGGGACTACACAAAAGCCTGTGAGTTAGAATTAAGGGCAGTTTGGGGGTGGACGAGTCATGGTGAAACGAGTTTACATTAGTTGAGCCCTAGTGGAAGGGAGATCATGTCGTGACAAACTGCGGTTAGATTATGAGTGACACCTTGTGAGGTGCATGGGTAAGGGATCTCGGGGGAGAGACTCGTGACTCGATGGATAGAGTCATAGCTTGGCTTTGGAAAACTAAGCATTTGGTCGCGAGGTGCGCAAAACAGTCTAAAGATCATGCCTTGGGGGTAAGGTGAATTTGGGCTGATATCTAGGGTAGAGCGGAGCTTGGGCTAGGTTTGTTCACTGGTTGAGCCATGTTCAGAGGTATCTGAAGCCGCAGATGCTAAGATTTAGTGGAATTTAGTCCACAACAGAACGTGCACATACATGATGGACAGTGTACATTATGGAGTTTCTATGCGATGGACTGTGCAGAGTTGGACATTGGTACACAATGGACCGTGCACATACACGGTGGACTATGTACATTAAAATGTTTTATGTGACAGACTACATAGAGTGACACAAGGACTGCCTTGGAGACTGTGGTTGGTCAGGGAGTAGGCAGTGTATAAAGGATCCTAGCCAAGTTCAGTATGGTACTAGGTGTTGATAAGAAGTAGTCGAGGCAGGGGAGAGGTGTGCAAGCCGAAGTTAGCACTTGTTGGGGGTGTGTTGACAAGGGCATCAACCAGACAAGAGGGGAAGGATGTCACGGACATTTCAAGGCGTGCATGTGGCATAGGCGACTTGGCATGTGGCATGGTGGAATTTTCGTAATTATTGCTCGATGTCAAAGTTATAAATATGTACAGTATGATTTTTTTGGGGTGATGTTCCCTTCTGGCAACCTTGGAAAAGCTTAGGGTACACCTTGAGGAGGGGTGGGTGGTCTGAGGCACTCGGGCCCTTAACATGGGCAAGAGGCATGTCAAGGCATGGAATGACACGATGGATTGTGCCAAGGTTGAGGACATGCTCCTAGCCTGCATGAACTTAAAATGTGAGGCATTTCCCAACGTGTGTTGGGGGTGGCTTTTGACATGCACAGATTGCCTTGAGTTCCTATAGGGGTTGGGTTCCCTCTTGGGATAGTGATTGGGAGCCCAGTATGTTGACACTATGAATTCATCTAAGGATGAAGGCTTTACTATATGGGTGCTATTAGCATGAGGTATGTGATAGTGGCGGCCCATGTGGAACCGAGTGAGCTATCCCATGGCCTTGTTATGCTTGAGTGTGCCTTGTCCTTGAGCTGGGAAAAATACTGGCTTGGCCTTGGACAACCATAGTGGTGGCATGGAAAGACTTAGGTTGATGTCTTACGTGGAAAGGCATGATGCGTGGGTAAAGTGCCATGGCCTTTGGTGGACTTAATGTCTCAAGGATGTGTTGTAAGTGTGCTGAGCCTTCAGTGCTATAGCCAGAGCATGGAGGACTCCGGGGTCTTTTAAGAGGTACTTCAATGGCACAACATAAGCGCAGAAGTGGCTAAGTAGTCAGTGCACATGGGACATGTTGACGAGTTAGAGGAAAGGCTCAAATGGCTGAAAGGCTGACCTTAGTTGAGTGATGGTCGAGGTGCCATACGGTTTTGATAGAGAGAAAAATCTGGCCATGACAAACATGCTGGACAGGATCCAAAGCCCCTTTTGAGAGAATTTCCTCTTGCATATAAAACAAATGTTATCTTAGTAGAGCAAAGTTATAAAACTGTGGTGATGGGTAGAATCCGGATCCTCTATGCCCATAATCGGTGTTACAGCTATGTGACATGCATAATAGGCTTACAAGTGATGTGTGTAGGGTTAAAAGCATTAGCAATATGGCTCAATTAAAAAAATAAATGCTTCACCAAATTCAAAAAAACACACCATGTGTCAGTGCATGTGCATGCCACGTAGCTGTAACATGGGTGAGGGCACAAGGGATCATATGAGAAGGGACTCGTATCCTTTGTGCCAAGAAATAAATGAGCCACCCTGAGCGGAGACACAATGGGCGGTGGGGCCCATACACGTTTTACAGGCCCCACCCCCCCTTTTGTGTCTCGGCTCATTTATTCACTATTGTAGAGGATGTGAGTCCTATGGGAAAGGGGTGGCCGTGGGCCAAACAACTTAATCAATGAAATAGCTGGTAAATGCTTATCATGTCCCAAATACCATTTCAAATACTCTACTAGTATCAGCGAAATTTATCCCAAAAAAAAATTTGGTGGGTATTTTCAGTTTCTTTTGGTACGTGTCTGACTGCATATGCATATAGTTATTTCATTACAATTGAGGATCCTGATTGCATAAATACATGTAAAAAACTTAGGTATGTAACACAGGACTAATAGAATATGTCTAGGGTACCCATAATTTGTTGCATTTTATTATTATTATTATTCTATGTTTCTTTTTTGCTTGTTTTGTCTTTGTTTTTTCATTTAACAAATTGTCGCTTCATAGTGTAGGGCCCATACTATAGCTGAGAGAGACAAATATCACACAATCAAATACAGAATGCTTCCAAGGAAATTCAAACCCAAGACCTCTCTTTTGGAGCACCTTGGATTTGGTGCGACCCCTAAGGTCAAACCGACATTAAGGGCCAACTCATCATCGCCAAAAAAGTGATTAACACTTTTTACTGGATGTCTTTCATTTTTTGACGTTGATGTCTTAGTCTTCCTGATGCTAGGCTGACCTAAGGGGTTGTACCAAGAAGGATGTGGATGTGAAGAATGCCTTCTTGAATGGTGTATATCAAGAAGAGGTTTATGTGGAACAGCCTGAAAGCTTTCTTGATCCACATCTACCTACCTAACCATGTATATAGATTGAAGAAAGCTCTCTATGACCTGAAACAAGATCCAAGAGTTTAGTATAAACGGCTAACAAAATTCCTTCTTGATCACAACTTTGTAAGGGGGAGTGTTAATAAAATACTCTTTATCAAGAAAAAGGGGGGACACTTACTTATTGCACAAATATATGCTGAGATGTCATTTCTGGATCCAAATGTGTAGAGATGTTACATTCATTTGCCTAAATAATAAAATTTGAATTTGGAATGAGTATGGAGGGAGAACTAAGATTTTTCTTATGATTACAAATTAGACAACTCAAGGAAGACATATTTGTAAACTAGTGTAAATTTACAAAAGACTTGGTGTCAAAGTTTGGATTATATGATTCAAAACCTTTTGACAGTCCCATCAATACCGGTGATAAGATTACAAAAGATAATGAATGGGTAAGTGTGGATGCCAAGTTATGTAGAGAGATAAAAGGAAGTCATTTGTACTTGAATGCAAGTATACTAGATATTTCCTTCAGTGTTGGTTCTTGTGCCAGACATCAAGTTGATCCAAAAGAGTCAGACTTGAGGGTAGCTAAGAGGATAATTCGATACATAAAAGGCATAATCGATTATGGCCTATGGTATCCCTTTGATACCAACAATGAAATTACCGGATATACAGACGTCGATTGAGCCAGGAATGTTGAAGACCGAAAAAACACCATTGGATGTTGCTTTTATCTAAGGAACTATCTAATTGTTTGGCACAATAAGAAGCAAAACTCAATCTCACTTTCTACAGCTGATGCTAAGTATATTGCTGCTGGGAATGGGTACACTCAACTCATTTGGATGAAACAGAGGTTACTAGACTATAAACTAAAATTGAAAACCATTAGTCTGGTCATAGACAATACTAGTGATATTTAAATTGCTAAAATCCGGTTCAAAACTCCAAAACCTAGTATATAAACATTGGGTATCACTTCATCAAGGAATTGGTTGAAGACAAAGTCATCTCAATGGATTACATTGACACTAAGAACCAATTAGCAGACATATTCTCCAAACCCCTTGATGCAAGGAGATTTAAGCATTTGATTAGCTTAATTGGGATATGCAACATATCCTAAGCCTAAGGATCATCCCTTAATTCCAAATGTTTTAAAGAACACATGAGAATTTGAAAATTTTAAATGGCACAAAAAGGGAACCCAGATCAATCATGCGATTGGAGATCGATCTTAGTGGGTATTTTCGGAATAAAAATTACTCATGATTTAGAAGTTCTCTTGGGCTGTTTTTCCCTCCCCAGTTGACCTCTACGAATCCCTAAAGAAATCCTCTCTTTATGCCTCATTCGATTTCTTCTCAAATATCTTACTTCCTCGCACTTTTTCCAATCTCTAATCATCTAAATGGAAAGCAAGGGTAAGAAGAAAGTGTCAAGTCCTAGCCGTGGTACACAAGGACCACACAAACAAACCAAGGGAGGAAATGAAAATTCATATTCTCCCTTCTAGAACAAAAAAGGCGAGGGATCACTATACGAACATCTTTTCCAAGCGTTCATTTGTGAAGGAGAGGTACATGGAGATCGAGATGGTGAAGGTTGTTCAATGCAAAGAGGCAATCAACTAAAGGGGATGGTTTCCACTTTTCCAAATCCATGGATCCAGTTAAGAGGAAGCGGTAAGGTGTTCTACTCGAATATCTTTGATGGAAACTATAATCAGTTCACTTTCTCTACTTTGGTATATTGCATTCCTATTGATGTTAATCTCGACTGGGTATCAAATGTTTTGGGGATTTGATAGTATCCTAAGCATGCTGCAGAATTTCCCATTAGGAAATTGAGTCCAGACTTCTAGGATGAGATCATAATATGGCTGTGGCAAGTACCTTTCTTGGGAACATCAATTGAATGCTAAGAAATGCAAGCCTTTGGTTTGTTTTCTTAATCATATCCTCTTATAGAATCTGCTCCCTGAAACAGTGGCATATCTGGTGGATTGGATCATCCAAGGAAAGAGGGTGGATGTGCCTTCTATCATGTGCTACATGATGATCAAGGCTGTGGAAGCCAAACATCCAAGGAGCAGCCTACCTTACCCAGTTTTGATAATCATACTTCTTGCAGCAAAAGGAGTAAAGGTTCCTAAGAATTCCAAGGTGATCAGCCTAGGGGAACCATTCAATTTTTGGTCCCATGGGAGGATGGGGTTAGCTGAGAAGGCCCTAAGAACCAAGAAGCCTACCAAACCATTCAAGGTGCCACCATCCAAGAGCAAACCCTCCAGCTCCTCTCTTCAACTTCTACTTGAGGAAGGCTTAGGAAAACTGAATCGTTTGATTAAAAATCTGAAAGTTTTCGCAAGGAGGAATGTAATGGACGTCAGGCAGAACAAGATGTAGATTCAGTTGGACACTAGTGAGCATCAGGCTTGTAGCTCCAATCCTACCTATAAAATTTCTCTTGGGAGTCCAATTCCTCTTGACCTAGACTTTGATGAGGAAGAAGAAGAAGTGGAAGATGCTTTTGATATTGGGGAAGAGGATGATGAGGAGGATGGCAGTGCTAGTGGCATTGACGAGGAAATGGAGGACATGGAAGAGGAAGACTAGCTATCTAGTTTTTCTTCTATCTTTGTGTTTTTTTTTTTTTTTTTGGAATACAAGTCATTGTAATTTTTGTTTTGTTTTGTTTTTTGGTGTGTGTATGGTTTGTAATGGAGACTACTAATGGTCTCATATCTTTATACTCTTTGTAATTAAAACCATATTAATATCAATGACAAGTGCTCTTTCTAGCTATTTCGAAATATATTTCCATATTTTTTGGCATATGTAGTTGTTTTTATGGTTGTTAATACCCTTGTTAATTCATGGCAAAAAGGGGAAGAAGAGATGAAAACATAAAACAAAATCTGCAAAAAATTTAAAAAAATAATAAAGAAGAATGCATAAGAGCTAGGGGAGCAAGTCAAGTCAAAATTTATAAAAATCTTATGCACTTCATATTTCTATAGTCATATTTTTGCTAGCTTATTGAATCATGCCATTGCATAACTCATGAATGTTATTTTGAGTATCTAAACTTTATAGTTATACAATTCATAATTCTTGTATCACTCTCTTGATTTATATTCAAAGGGCATGAGAAAGGTTATTTGAGTGTGATGTAGGTAGATGGGTACATTAACTGACTTCTAACACATCTTAAGGGGGAGCATGTTATATGTCTTGTGTAGGATGTGTGGTGGTAGTCATGTTGTTTGTAATGAAATTGAAAAAGGGGGAGATTGTCTTGATTTATATGCAAAAGGCATGTGAAAGGATTTTTTTTGTTGTAGTGCATGTATTTTTTATTTTTTATTTTTTAAGTTTTAGTTTTGCAATGGACTTGAAAAAGGGGGGAGATTGTACCATATAAGTTGTCAATCCCATGTGCTTTGAGAAAAATAAATGGTAGTGTGCGTGTGAGCTTGTACATGTGGAATTAAGTGAAAATATGTAAGTCATGTAAAGGGTTTTTAATGTTATGTCTAAAGTCCTACAAATTCAAGTGAAGATCAAGTCAAGGGTAGAAGACTAGAAGACTGAAGATCAAGTGACCAAAGTGCCAAGTTCAACTCCAGACACAAGCCAACTTATGCTCCAAAAGGTAAATGTTTTTGAACGGTTTGTAAGTGGTTTTAAGAACCAAATCAAGGTCTAGGGTTGAGTAGAAGACCTACCCAAAACCTTGGAAAAAGACCCAACAAAATGGACTAAAGAACAGGGTTAAAAGAGGATAGTAGAACTGTCCAAGATCTATGCCATGATTGATCACCAACGAACTCCCAAAGACCATGATCAAAGTCATGATCAATCACACACACGACCGCTGCGATATTGGTTTTCCCAAAAGCCATAATCGAAGTTAAGATCGATCGCCAGATTTCATGATCGATCATGAATGCCTAGATTCATAATGTTTCATCCAAATCTCGTCAGATTTCTCTAAGATCTTATGACCATTGAACAAGATATTTATAGGGTTTTTTACGCTCTATATAAGGTCTCTATGAAGCTTAAACTCTAAGATTATTATTGAGGCAAAGTGTTAAGATTCTTGGTGTTCTTGTGAAAGAGAAGTCATGCTTGTTTAATTTGTAAAAAAGGGAGTTGGAGTACGACTATAGTTCCCAATATTGGTAAATATCATTAAGAAGAGTCGTCTTTAGGGTTCTAATCCTTGAAACCGTTGAAATCTTGTAGAATAGAGCCTTCATGTGAAGTTTTTCATCACATCAAGCACTCTCTATCATTGCTTCACACTACAGTAACATCAACCTACTAAAGAGGGATCATATTTGCAATAAAATAATCTTTTTACTACTGTTTACTTCTGCTGGGGCAACCGGAAGTGTTGAGCACGTTCGTTGAAATCATCGGACGTGGATGTATTACAAAAGCAAGTGAATTCTGAACGGATTTTATAAGAGTAAGGCTTATTTATGATTTACCTATTGTAGAGTGGAATAGTCTTTAATAAAAATCACCTAACTCAAGGAAGAACTTTTCAAAGTGGACGTAGGCCTAGTTACCAAACCATTATACATCATGTATTCTGTGTGTGATTGTTCATTTCATATTTGCATTCATATCCAATTGTGATTCACAAAAGCATCATATTATTTAATTTGGATCATTGTTGCAGACTCCATACTCTTGTTAAGTGTGAAAGGATTTAAAGAGAGAATAATTAATTGAAACAACTGATTTGATACAAATTGAATCAAATTACATTGGTATATTATTTGTGCAAAAATAGAAAAATGGGGGTTATATAGTTTTGAACATAATCAAACATATTACCTATTGAATCAAATTGATTAGTTTGTTAATTAGACGAAAAATTTAGATAACTCCTATTCAGCCCCCCTAAGAGTAACTGTAAACACATTGATGATTTCAGAAATTGTCTACATCTCTTAATCACTTTACAATCTAAATGGGCCTATCATAGTGATTTGACACTCAAGATTTCAATGTCAATTTTTAATCAAACATTTGGTGCACTACAACAAAAGTGGCCTTCCAACATTTAAAAAGCACTGCCTATAACGTTGTTTCAAGCTGAGTCGGGAAAAGTCAAAAGCTTTAGCCAGTGTTTTGAAAATGTTGTCTAAAGTATGTCTAGATAGAAAAAAAAAAAAACTATAATACTTTAGACAGTGTTTTCAAAACACTGTCTAAAGTGTGTTTAAATAGAAAAAAAAAGTTTAGTTTATGTACCTACTTTTGCTTTGCCATTTTAAACTGAAACAAAAGTAGGTACTTGTGGCTTACTTGCTCTATTTAAAATGATTCATTCACATGAAGCTGTAGATATCATTCCTTCTTAGATGCATATCAACAATAATCTGTGAATTTAAACTGTAGATAACTGTGTAAGTGGGTTTTCCATATTTTTCACCCAAACAATTGTTAAAGGTTATTGCTAATGCTTTTCTTGGAAACTATTGCAAATTAGGTTTTGAAAATATAGAGTTTTGTCATTGGTTCAAGAAATATTGATGATATGTACTCAATATTTTATGATTTGCAAAAAACACACCATTCCATTGCTACCACAATCAACTTATAAGA
>JAOXJP010104026.1:0-14303 GCA_025762735.1 Platanus orientalis | reverse complement strand
ATATATATATATATATATATATATATATATATATATATATATATATATATATATATAGAGAGAGAGAGAGAGAGAGTTGGTATACCCCTAGTGTGGTATATCATACAGATACATTTATACAACCAATGTGACCATACTACCCTCAATACATTATATCTTAAGATTCCCCCTTAAGCTGGTGAATAGATATCTATTATTCTCAGCTTGTCTCCAAGGTATGAAAACTGAGCACAACTCAGACATTTGGTGAACACATAAGCAACTTGACTTAATATGGTCTTTGATGAAGTGTCGATCAATCTCCACATGTTTGGTCCAATCATGTTGCACTTGATCATGTGTAATACTGATGACAGCTTTATTATCACAAACTAGACTCATTGGTCCTTTCACTGGAAATCCAAGTTCAACAAGTAACATCTTCAACCATAGTAAGTTACATATTTCATTTTCCAGACCTAAATTCAACTTCTGCACTTGACCTAGCCACCACTAACTGTTTCTTGCTACGCCATGTGACAATATTACCCCAAACAAATGAGCAATAGCTTAAAGTGTACCTCCTATCAGTCAAGGAATCGGCCCAATCAACATTGATGTATGCTTCTACAAAAGAAAGAGCATGATAGGAGACATTATTAGATATGGGATGCTGAGTGCATGATCTAACACTCTTTTTAAAAGCAATAGGAATGTCAGAATCATCTACTAACTCATGGTAAGAAGGGATGTTACCTGTTTCATGAACTGGATCCAAAGAAGACTCCTGAATGGGGAGAGATGAGAATTCTGATCACTTTGGTGATTTTGATCATCTTGCTGATTTTCATCCTTATTACTTTACTTCTTTTTTTCAAATGTACACTTGAAGTTCAGTCTGCCCTTTTCCACCACTATCAAAATGATATGAAGGAACAGAAACAGGAAGCAGAATGGAGGAAGATAACTTTTCACCTAAATTCTCCCCCTAAAGAGAAGTCTTACTTGAAGAAAATAAGGGAATAGACTCAGAAAATGTCACCTCCCGAGATACAAAATTTCTACGGGTGAGTGGGTGGAGACACTTGTATTTCTTTTGATTGGCACCATAGCCTAGAAAAATACATTTAAGTGCTTCCGGGTCTAGTTTGGTGTGATCATTTTTTGATACATGTACATAACAAATGCACCAAAAGGTTTTTGGAAGTAAAGAAAACAAATGAGTTCTAGGAGAGAATACTTTCAAGGGGGATTTAAATGACAAAACCTTGGTGGACATTCTATTCATAAGGTAAGCAACTGTTTGAACGGTGTTAGAACATAAGGTCTTAGGTACATTTAATATAAACATAATGGCACGAGCAAGTTCAAACCCTGGTGGGCATCCTATACATAAGGTAAACAGCTGTTTGAATGGCGTCAAAGTAGAATGTCTTGGGCACATTCATTGTAAACATTATGACGCGAGCAATTTCAAATAAGTGTTTGCTCTTCCTTTCAGCTACCCTGTTCTATTCAAGAGTACCCGGACATGTAGTCTGGTAAACAATTTCAGATTCATCAAAATATGAGGAAATGGAACTAGAAAGATATTCCAGACCATTATCAGACTTTTTGGACACGAAGTTTAGCACCAAATTATGTACCAATCATGTTATGAAATGATTTAAATGCAGTGCACACAGCACTTTTGTTCTTTAATAAATAGACCAATGTTACTCGAGAATAATCATTTACAAAAGTAACAAAGTATTGAAACCCAAATAACGAGGTAATCAGAGAAGGACCCCAAATATCATAATGAACAATAGAAAATGCCAATGAACTTTTATTATCACTCAATAGATAGGCTGAACGACAATGTTTTGCCTACTGGAAAGGTTCACGATGAATATTTGTAAAAAAATACCAGAATTTAGGAAACATCTTCTTACTAAAGAAAAAGATAGATCACCAAGACGTTGGTGCCATTGGAACAACTCATCTGTAGTAGTAGGGGAAATATCCCGTTTTATTGTTGAAGATGCAACTAAAGACTGAGGATCCAAATCTAGAATATAGAGACCATCTTTTTCATGCCTATACCAATAGTCATCTTTGTTTCCAAGTCCTGAAACAAACAATAGGAAGAAAAAAAAAAGTAACACTACAATTGAGACTTTAGGTAAGTTGACTAATGGACAACAAATTTAAGGTAAAATTAGGAACATGAATGATAGAATACAACAATAAGTGGTGGCAGGTGTATCATCATAACCAACTACAAATGAGTAAGAACCATTAGCAACACAAACCTTATCTTTTATAGAACTAACATGATTGGACGTAAAGGGACATACTGGTCATGTGATGAGAGGCTCCTGAATCAATGATCCAGGAACTCAGTGATGTGGAAACAGACGCTGATAAAACTGATGCAGATGTACCTACACTTGAAGATGTAGAGGCTGCTGAAGAAATCTCATGTTGAGAGACGACCTTGCAAAAGACCTCAATCTCCTCCTGAGATAAACCATATGACTCACCACATGGTTGTCTAGAACTGATTTCTGACGTATTGAATGTTGATTAGATGCATAATAGGATCTGAATTGGATTAGATGTTTTGGTACACAAGGTGACATAAGGGGACACAAGGGGACATAAAATTCAGCAATACCATATCCCACAAGTCACACAAACCTTTGTAGACTGATACACAATCGAGAGATTCCTAGCAACTTGCTAGGGTTCATCACAAATCTTCAACACTGATAAAAATATGAAATCAAGTCCTAAGAAACGAACCCAAAACTATCGACCAGTAGTAATTTCGAACTATTGTTTGGACGAGATCTAATAGATCTCCCACAAATCACAACCAAATCACACAAAGTTTGTTCCTACTTGTTCCCCACAAAAAAACGACAACTCCTTTTAAAGGAATCAATTTGATGTCCACAAAACTCGAACCAAAGATGGCTTAGAAATTGTTTCAGGAATCACTTCCCAAACTAGCCGAAAATTGCAATAACTCCCTCTATCCTTAACAGAATCAAATGGGACTTGTCTCTATGGATCCCTTGTCAAAAAACGACTCTTCCTTTCAAAGGAATCAAATTAAAACTTCTCCCATCTCCGTAGATCTGAGATTTGAATAAATCGGAGTTATTCGAGGTCTCTCCACAAAAAATATAAAGAGACAAAAAAAGAGGCAAAAATCACCATAGAACTCAGAACATCAAGATCTATCAAAACCCTAACCTTAATGTTATGGCAGTTGTACGGCTTGCTGACATCAACAGCCCCCGATGGTGCTAGTGACTATTATTGCGATACTTGGGTTTAGATTTGCTGTTTGATTGCAATTCTTGGCAATGCTACCAAAATGGAACTTGCGAGAATGGATTAGAGAGTTGGTATACCCTTGGTGTGGTATACCATCCAGACTCTATGTGCACTATGGTCGGTGCATGCATAAACTGACTCACAAGTCCAACAACATATGATATGTCTGGTCTGGTTAAAGAAAGATATATCAACTTCCCAACCAACCTCTGGTATCTTCCAACATCTATCAGTCTTTCACCATTGTCTTCTCTTAATTTGAAATTAGGATCAACTAGAGTATCACAACCTACAACCCAACATCCCGACATCATCAAGAATGTCTAACACATGCTCTCTTTGAGATAGAAACACTCCCCTCTTTGACTGTAGTACCTTTATCCCAAGAAAATAGTGTAATGGGCCTAGATATTTTATCTTGAATTGCTGGCTTAGATACTTTTTAAACTACTCCACCTCACCAAGATCATCCCCTATCACTACAATGTCATCAACATATACTATAAGAGTAGTCTGTAGGCGTATATATAACGTGCGTGTGTGAGGGTATAATGGTAATTTGTATCTTATTGTACCCTAGTATATAATAAAGAGCAATATCGTATGGGAGAGAATACAATACTCTCTCCCTGTGTTTCTCACCCATTTTTCTCCTCCATTTCTCTCCCAAAGATTCCAACTTGGTATCAGAGCCACCTCACGATTGAAGGCTACGGAGAAGCGTGATGAAAAACACTAGTAACGTTAGTCGTACGGACGCTGACATCAGCAGGTCCGTACATCGGCTGGGACCAAAAAGAGAGCGGTTTGGATCGTGGTGATTTATCATGAATTATCATGATTTTTTCATAATTTTTAAGTGATCGGATCAAGGGTTTTTGGGAGATTTTGTAAAAAAAAAAAAAAAAAGGCTAGATCTGAGAAAAATGCTCAATCCGACCATTTCGGGGTTTTTTTTCAGTGGATGATCTCTTCTGTTTGGATCATTTTTTTGTAAGGGATCATTCAAAAGTGGTATCGCGTCGTTTGGTGGAGAATTGAATCGTCGGTGAAGGTTTTCGTCTAACTACCCTAATGCCTAACATTTTTTGGAGGGGTTTTTGCGATTTTTTTGCTCCGAAAATTGATTTTGTCTCTTTAATCATGCTCTATTGGTTGTTAATCACTATGTGTAAGTGATTAAGAGTATTAGTGGTTGTGATTCTCTGTTGTTGTGATTCGGAGCTTGTTGAAGCCTAACCGTACGTGTACCTTGTCGTTTGTGTTATCTCCACTTATGATTGTGTGGGATTAGTGGTTGTGGAAGTTTTGTTGACATGTGATACCCTTATTTTGAAGTTTCAAGTATGTCGGAAATAAACGATATCACATCCGTGCCTTCTGGCGGGCTGGAAGGGGTAACTGATAATCCAAACACTTTCATTTCAACAGTTCGGTTTGATGGTAGCAATTTTCTTCCTTGGTTTCACTCTGCACAAATATATATTACTGGCAAAGGAAAATTCGGATATCTGATGGGTGTGACTAAAGCTCCAGCTCCCAGCTTTCATACTTTTCTTAAATGGGAAGTAGAAAATGCCATTATTATGTCTTGGTTGCTCCATTCCATGAAGCCGGAGATTTCTAACAGTTTCATGTATCTATCGACTGCCAAAGCTATCTGGGACTCCGTGATTCAGACATATTCAAAGAAAGGCAATAAAGCCAGGATGTATGATCTGCGACAGAAGGTGGCCCATTTTCGTCAAGGTGATAAATCCCTATCTTCTGATTATTTTACACTTAAAGGGATGTGGCAAGAAATTGATTACTACAAGAATTATCGCCCCAAGTGTTCTGAATATGTTATTAAATACCACAAGGAGGTTGAAGAAAACAGAGTATTTGATTTTTTAGCAGGTCTCAATTCTGAATATGATGGTATTCGCATACAGATTTTATGGAAGGATCCCTTCCCGTCACTTAGTGAAATTTACTCATATGCCTAGGAAGAAGAGGATCGTCGGCATGCCATGTTGAACCCGTCATCACTCTCTTCAGTAGAAAAATCAGCTTTTCTCTCTTCTAATCAGCGTGGTAGCTCCCGTGGACGTAGTGGTGGTGGTCGGGGCAGTTTCAGAGATGGTCGAGGCAACTTTTCAAGGGATGAGAAAGATAAATTCAAATGTGATTATTGTGGTCATTTTGGACATTTAAAGGACACATGTTGGAACTTACATGGTCGTCCCCAGGAGTTTCAGGGTAGTTCTCAACGTGGTTCATTTACTGGAGGACGTGGTGGCTCTCGCTTTGTTCATGGAGGTCGGTCAAGTGCTAATCTTGTGTCCTCTATTACTCCAGATACTACACCTGCACCGTCTACTGATTTTACTTCCAGCTCCTTTTCTCGTGATGAGATTAAGACTTTACGAAGCTTCATGTCGAGTTTGGACACATCCATGTCTTTTCTTCAGACCTCGTTTACTCATTCAGGTACCTCTGCCTCTGCGTTCAGTGCTAGTGTCTCTTTTCCTGGTCACTCTTGGATTATTAATTTAGGGACCTCTAACCATATGACTGGTACGTCTTCTCTTTTTTCCGCCTATTTTATTTATTTTGGGAAAGATAAAGTGTGTATTGCCGATGGTTCCTATTCGTTTATTACTAGCAAGGGAAACATACCTGTCACCCCTTCCTTACCTTTGTCATCAGTTCTCCATATTTCCAAGTTTACTTTAAATTTGTTATCTGTTAGTCATTTGACCAAGTCCTTAAATTGCAGTGTAACTGTTTTTCCCTCTCATTGTGTCTTTTAGGACTTGAGTTCGCGGAGGATGATTGGTAGGGGACATGAGGACAATGGCTTATATATCATGGATATCCCTCTACATCCCGTATAACCTGTTCAACAGATCTCGGCTCCTGTAATAAATTATGGCAATCTTAGTTCCATGCAGCTTTCCCAGTGGCATAATCGTTTACGTCATTCTTCTCTTTCTATTTTAAAAAGATTGTTTCCACATTTATTTTCTAGTTGTAGCTCTGTCTTTCATTGCACTCCTTGTAAGTATGCCAAGCATTGTCAAACCTCTTATCCAATTAGTTTGAATAAAAGTGAATCTATTTTTGATATAGTTCATTATGATATATAGGGACCTGCTCCTACTGTTTCTTTGTCTGGGTTTAAATATTTTGTGACCTTTGTTGATGACTATTCTCGTGTTACTTGGATTTATTTATTAAAATCAAAGAGTGATTTTTTTTTTCTTTTGTCTCCTTTCATAAGATGGTTAAAACCCAGTTCAATAAAAAAAAATAAGATTTTGTGGTCTGATAATGGTGGTGAATATATATCCCATGTTTTTTCCTCATTTCTTGACCAGTTGGGAATTCTTCATAAAATAACATGAACTAGTACACTAGAACAAAATGGGGTTGCGGAGAGAAAAAATAGGCATTTACTTGAAGTGACTCGTGCATTGTTGTTCACTATGAATGTCCCCAAAACCTTCTGGTTAGATGTAGTTCAGACAGCAGCATTTCTCATTAATAGAAAGCCTAGCCACATGCTTAACTTTCAATCACCCCTTGAGGTCTTGTCTTTTCTTGCATCCTTGTTCCATATTCCCCCTAAAGTCTTTGGGTGCATTTGCTATGTACATGTGGATAAATCCCAATAGTCTAAACTTGATCCTAAAGCTCTTAAATGCATTTTCTTGGAGTATGCTCCTAGCCAAAAAGGTTACAAGTGTTATCATCCTGTTTCTCGGCAACGATTTGTTTCTATGGATGTTACCTTTCATGAAACAATTCCGTTTTTTTCTTCTCCTAGTTCTTTCAAGGGGGAACATTCTTTTGCAGAGTCTTCTCCTCATTTTCTTGTTCCAGCATTTATCTTTGACTCAGGTGTTCATGGTGAGGGGAAGAAGGTTCTTCAAGTTTATTCCATAAATAAGAAATCATGCACTTTGAATGTTCCTCTCGTTCCCGCCAAGATGTTTCTTCCGCTCAAGCTCCTGATCTAAGTAACCCTTCTGCTTTTCATGACTTTGATCTTCCTATAGCCATTTGAAAAAGTATTAGATCTTGTGTCTAATATTCTTTGGCTAACTTTGTGTCTTATCAGTCCCTATTTCCTTCGTATCATCGCTTTGCTATTACCTTGTCTTTTGTATCTATGCCTCGTAATGTTGCAGACACCTTTTTTCAACCACAGTGGAAGGCTGTTATACATGAAGAAATTGTTGTTTTTTAAAAAAATGGCACTTGGGATATTGTTGATTTTCCTCGAAACAAAGTTCTTGTTGGGTGCAAATGGGTTTACGCTATCAAGCTCAAACCTGATGACTTAGTTGATCGTTATAAAGCTCGGTTGGTTGCAAAAGGATACACTCAAACATATGGAATTGATTATTAGGAGACCTTTGCTCCTGTCGCTAAGCTCAACTCAGTTTGAGTCCTTATTTCCATTATCGTTAACAAGGGATGGCCTCTCCACCAGTTCGATGTCAAAAATGCTTTCCTTCATAGTGGTTTAGTTAAGGAAGTGTACATGCGGCTTTCACATGGTTTTCTACCACTTTCTTCGAAAGGTAAGGTCTGTCGCCTCAAGAAAGCCCTTTATGGCCTCAATCTCCCCGGGCTTGGTTTGAACGCTTCCACCTTGCTGTCCTTCAGTTTGGGTATTTTCAGAGCCACGTTGATCATATTTTATTTCTCAAACGTACCAGTGGTGCTAATCTTACTGCCTTGATTGTTTGTGTGGATGACATTATTGTCACGGGTAATGATCCAGTGGAGATCTCTCAGTTGAAACTGAGGTTGGAAGGTGAGTTTGAGATTAAAGACCTTGGCCAACTCAAGTATTTTTTGGACATTGAGGTTGTTCGGTCTACGAAGGGCATTTATGTCTCTCAACAAAAGTATGCTTTGGATCTTCTTACAGAAACTGGTATAACCGCCTGCAAACCTATCGCCACACCGATTTATGCCAATCATCACTTTACTATGGATGTGAGAGACAGATTTATTGATGCTAGCAAATATCAACGTCTAGTGGGTCGTCTAATTTACCTTACTATCACCAGACCTGACATTGCCTACGCTATTAGCATTGTGAATCAGTTTATGCATGTCCTAACTATTGTGTATCTTGACGTTGTATATCGTATTTTTCGTTATCTTAAGCACAACCTAGTGCTAGTCTGTTGTACTCTCGACGATCTGATTTACTTATTGAGGGTTATATTGATGCGGATTGGGCTAGTTCTCTCATTGCTCCTCGCTCAACCTCTAGCTACTGCACTTTTGTTGGTGGTAATCTCGTTACTTGGCGAAGCAAGAAACAATCTATTATTGCCCATTCTAGTGCTGAAGTTGAGTTCCGTTCGATGGCTCATGGTGTTTGTGAACTTTTATGGTTGCATCTTCTTCTCTCTGAGCTTGGTTTTCCTGTCACTTCTCTTATGCACCTCTATTGTGATAATAAGGCTAGCATTAACATTGCTCATAATCCAGTACAGCATGATCGCACCAAACATATCAAAGTTGATCGTCATTTTATTTGAGAAAAACTCCTTACCAGCGTCATTTGTATATTGTTTATACAAACTAGGGATCAACTTGTGGATATCTTCACAAATGATCTTTTTTTTCTTATTATTAGAAAAATAAATTCTTAATAAAACGAAAGATCTTGGTTGTGATTTGTTTTTGTTTTTGACTCGCAAGCTGGGTCTCTTTGATGTCTATCTCCTAGCTTGAGGGGAAGTGTAGGCGTATATGTAGTGTGCGTGTGTGAGGGTATAATGGTATTTAGTATCTTATTGTACCCTATTATATAATAAAGAGCAATATTGTATGGGAGAGAATATTGTACAATATTCTCTACCTGCGTTTATCTCCCCTTTTTCTCCTTCTCTTTCTCCTCCCTTTCTCTCCCAAAGATTCCAACTATCAATGCTAGATGGGACTTGCCATAGTGCCTTAGTGGTGATTTCAATTTAATCCGTTTTTCGCATGAAAAAAATGGTATGTCGTACTAGGGAAGGAAGATGTGTAAGTTTAGGGATTTTATCAATAGATGGAACTTGATTGATTGCCCCCTCAAAGGTGCTAAATTTACTTGGTCAGACTTTTTGGAGAACCCTTTAATGAGTAGATTAGATCGTTTACTCTTTTGTGGGGAATTGGCTAATGTTTTCCTTGATAAGCATCAGGTGGCATTGCCTCGGGTTTCTTCAGATCATAATCCCATTATGTTAGAACCTAGTGTTCTGATTAGGGGCCCTTCTCCCTTCCGATTTGAGGAAATGTAGTTCCAGGTCCCGGACTTTTTGGAGGTGGTGGATCGTGAATGGAATAAGATGTCTTTTGATGGTAATCCTAGCAGAATCTTTGCCTTGAAATTAAAGGGTTAAGGAATTTCTCAAAATTTGGAATAAGGATTTTTGTTCCTCTTTGAAGGTTGAGATTGAGAGGATTAGGAAGAATATTTTGGAGTTAGATCGACTGGAGGAAGAAGGGGTTCTCTCTAAGTATGATTGGGTGTATTGAAAGTCACTTAGAAAGGATTTTCAGATGGTGGCCATTAAAGAAGAAATCTTTTGGAGACAATGTTCCCGGATCAACTGGTTGAAAGAGGGGGACTGAAATACAAAATTCTTTTATAAAGTGGCCTCTCATCGCAAGAATTCCAATGATATCTATGGTCTTCAGATTAATGATGTTTGGACCCAAGACCAGACAATTATCAGATAGGAAATTGAAGCTTACTATATGAAACTTTTCGAAGAAACTCATCACTCCTAGCCCATTCCCGTTGATATGGAGTTTGAGCATATCTCTGAGAGTGATAAAAGATCCTTGAAGAAACCTTTTCAGAAGAGGAGATTAAAAATGCAATTTGGGGAATGAATGGAGATAAAGCTCTGGGCTTGGATGACTTAACGATATCTTTTTTCAGCATTGTTGGAATACTATCAAAGCGGATTTACTCATGGTTTTCGATGAATTCTATATTTCGGAAGAATTTTATGAGCATTTTAATAACACTTTTATTACGCTTATCCCCAATAAGAGATTCATAATAGAGTTGAAGGATTTCAAATCCATTAGCCTTCTGAGTAGTGTTAATAAGATTATCGCCAAAACTCTTACCATGCGTTTGAAAGTGGTCATGAAAGATCTCATCTCTCAACCCTAAAGGGGCGTTCATCAAGGGGAGCCAAATTTTGGATAGTGTGTTCATTACTAATGAGTGTATTAAGGATCATCGGAGATCTGGCCGATGTGGAGTGATGTGTAAGGTTGATATTTAAAATGCCTATGATCATGTTATTTGAATTTTTTAGATTATATTCTCTCGATTGGGGTTTGGGACTCCGATCTCCCAAAGGCGATGGATTTCCAAATCCCACATTCATGCCTACCCCTAATCTCACATGATTCTCAAACAGATTTCTCATCAAATCTCGCCACCACTATTCTATGTCACAGGCTATCTCTTTCCATACCAAACCTCCAAAGTCATTTAACCAGCACGACCTTATTATGGTCCCAAATCCTCCTGATACCAAGACCTCCATAACTAATTGGCTAACAAGAAGTAATCCAATCCACCAAGTGATATATATGATGATCAAGCTCATCCTACCAAAAAAATCTCTTCAACATCACTTCCATTCTATTAGCCACTGACATAAGAACAATGAATAAGGATAAGAAATAGTCGGACATGACCAATAAAGTTTCCTTTATCAAAGTCAGTCTCCCCCCTTTTGATAAGAGAGAAGCTTTCTAAGAATCAAGTCTAGACAACATCTTATGAATAACCGGTTCCCACAACACCTTTGATTTGTAATTTTCCCCCAATGCAAGACCCAAATATGTGGAAGGAAGAGAACCAATTTTGCATCTGAGAATCCATGCCAAGCTTTCAATATCACATTCTTCTCCAACTTGTTAACATTGTTCGTGATGATATCTTATGAATAACCAGTTCCCACAACACCTTTGATTTGTAATTTTCCTCCAATGGAAGACTCAAATATATGGAAGGAAGAGAACCAATTTTGCAGCTGAGAATCCATGTCAGACTTTCAATATCATTCTTCCCCAACTTGTTAACATTGTTCGTGATAAACCTATGCAATGTGACTTTCTCTTGTTTAAGCAAAATTTGCTTTCAACAATATGGTAAACATGCCTACAAGAAAGTCTCACTTTCAAATTGTTTAAGGGAGAGCATCAAAGCATACATTGGATTTAGTGAATTTGTCAAAGCTTCCAAGTATGAGCATAATAACAAAAAATCTGGTTGAAAGAATACAAGAAGTGCATGAAGATGTTAAAAATCAGCTTGAGGAATCTACCATCAAGTATAAAGAAGATGCTAACAAGCACAAGAGATTAAAGGTATTCCAGGAAGAAGATATGGTAATGGCTCATCTCAGAAAAGAACGTTTTCTAGCACAACAAACCGAAAAATAAGAAGTATGTTCCTTATCAGATACTCAAGATGTAATACCCCCAACTGGCTAGGGTTATTTTTGAAAAAAAAAAAACAAAAACCAAATAAAACAAAGCACCCGAAGAGGCGTTAGCCTCAGTCGACCGAAACAGAACGAGAGAGAGGGAAAGAATGAGAAAAAGAAAACCCTAGGCTAAGAGGGGGCAAACAAAGAGGAAGAGAGGAGATTGAAGCTTTTGGAGCTCTTGAGAAGGCATCATTCCATTGAATTGTAAGTGGTCCTCTATTCCTCACGTTTATGGTTAGGACTTTTATAAATTTATAAAATAAAACTAGTATTTCTTTGTTTTAAAAGATTTTAACTATATTGTATAGTCTTGTTTTTGTTGTGATTGAACATAAAGGAATTTAGAGAAGGGTTTAGGGTGTAGAAATGGGTACGCCAAGTAAGATTTAAAAATAGTGTTTAGGGGTCCTTAGACTCAAACAGGAAGTGTCATGCTAGTTGCAACTCCAAAGGCAATGACATGTTTTTCGGGTTAGATCATGGGGTCAACCCGTAGAGAGAGGTCAAGGGGTTAGCCCGAAAAATAACTTGGGATAGAATAATGGGTAACTACGCCCAGATGTTGTAGCTAGAGGTGTTGGGTCTTTACGCTTAGGAAATTAGTTATGATGTTTAATAGTGGATGAAATACAAGTCAATTATTCTCCATTGCATAACATGAAATTATACATTTATTTATTTTTATGCTTCTATCTTAGAAATACACAAATTACTTTTATATTGAATGGCTTATGTTGGTTAAAATGATTTCAAGATGTATAGACACTATTAAGAGAAAGAGACATTAAAATGTGTATTGTATTATTGATAATAGTTGACACTTTTGTAATACATAATAAATGCATAGCATTGCATGGCTTAAATTTATGTATGCTTTTGGTTGAACATAAGAGAAAGGGTCGCTTCCCTATAAAGAGCATAAAAAGAAAAGAAATTAAAGGAAAAGAAGGATGTGAGTGAAATTGCATTTACATGCATCTATTATTGTTCGTGATTTTATATTGGCGTGATATATATTTATTTAGACGATATGAATTGTTTTCCTGCTAAATATGGTTTACTTGTCGTTGTGGTATCGATTCGATGTGCCTAATTAGAGTCGTGGGTTAGAGTCTGGCGAAAAGTCACCTTGTGCTCAATGCCCAAGGCTAGGACTGATGGTTCAACCACTTGGTGCAAGCGGTTAAGGATTAGGATTGTCTCCCGTCTACCCCGTATTAACACATGTAGTTGTGAGACCAACACAAGTAAGGACCCATACTTTACATAGTACATCTATTGCATATCATTTATGTACATCAGCATGATAAATCTTTATCAAATGTATTTTATTAGATTAATTAAATATTATTTATTTTTCTTATTTTTCCTTACTATAAACTTGTAGAATATTGGATTAACTTATTGGGTTTTCCCCAAGTTCACCCCACCATTTCCTCTCGCAGATTGTGAGTCATCCTGTCGCTACGAAGAGCGAGATCCTGCAACTTGAGAGCCCACGTACACAGCCAGGTTCACAGGTAGATATGGTATTTTGTGGTCTAGTTGTAGATAGGCTAGATTAGAGTCTTACCTTGTACAGTTTTGGCTTTGTATATCCCGCTTGCGGGATAGGGATAGATGATATTTTGTATTGAACTACAATTTATATAAATGAAATTATTTTGGTTTTGTTTATGTCTCTAAATACCATTTTATAGTTTTTATCATATCGTATAGACTTGAAAATTCTTCTTAGTGGGTCCAATTACGCAACTACGCTGCCATATGTTGTGTTTGTTTTTGCAGGTGTCATGTGATTAAAAGTCTAACAACTTGAGATCTGGTGCCTTGGTGAGGTATGGGTTTTGGGGCATTACAGGAGGTCATAAAAAAATCAAAGGGGATTCAAAGAATTGATGATGGCAAAGACAATCAATAGAATCAACCCATCTCAGAGAGCAAAATTTAAATTTTTTACCTCATCAACTGTTTACAAACTAGGCATCCCTAGAGCAGCACACAAAACATAGGTCAAAGGTAGTGGACAATGTCGAGTTGAGGAGGCAAGTTGGAAATGATACCGAGTTGCGAATGAACCAGTGACCAACTCACCGAGTCATTATCCCACACGGATCCAACAACGGAAAAATCCCAAATATGGTAAGTGACAGACTTCGACAAATGTCGTCATGTTATATTGGAGTAATCGGAGCAAAACACTCCAACAGTTTCTACAGGAGATGATTTTGTAAAATCAAACCATTAAATGGAAGGAATAAGGAGATCTGATGTAGAACAAAACTAACAAGCAGTTTTGTGAGTTACACACAAAAAGGGCAAAAAGCTCTAGTAGGAATCATGAGCCCCGAGATCAGAATTACGTGAAATTTGATGCACTGGAAGACCCTCTTGTGACAACACAGCACCTACCCCCACAATGGAAGCATCACACTCTACCTGGAAGAGCTTCTCAAAGCTCAGCAATGCTAAGACTGGTGC
>JAOXJP010104015.1:0-14303 GCA_025762735.1 Platanus orientalis | reverse complement strand
GTCAAGACTATGTTGTACCAAGATGCATGGTTTAGAGAACCTAATTGGGCTATGGCCAAGTCTCAGGGTCTTTGGGTTGCAAACCATTGCGACATGACCCTAAGGTAAGGTAAAGACCATAAAAGGTCAGGATGGGCTGAAATGTAGTGAACGGGTAGGTTGACTCGACCCGATCACGCTGACGTAATAGCCACTACTCAGGTATTGTCTCCCAGGTAAAGTTCGGGCATCTGATATACTTAGAAATTACAAGTGTATAATCAACCGTACTATGATAATTGAGAAAGATGAATGAGGTATTTGAAATGAAGATATCGTAAAGTATGTCTATGAAATGGATTGGTCTAAGGCTGGATTTCATTTGGCTTTCACAGGTCTAACACTTGAAATTCATCCTGACGCTTGTAAACAGGGCCCACAGAGGTGCCTAAGCACATGGATGAATCTTAAGATGTTAGTTGCCTATGTATAAGCTTTAGAGAAGGTCAGGGTTCACTGGGGTGGGTCTCAGATCCCAACACCTGAATTTCTCCAATGCCTACATTCCTTGTCAACACCTGAGTCTCAATTGATTAAAAATCAAGTGTTGGGTTCGGACATCCTGTACTCTGGGAGGTATATCTCTCTCCACAAAATTTAGAATTGAGCGTGGTTGGTCAATTCAGAAAGCTGAGAGAGATATCTTTCCAATCATATATAATAAGCCTATATTGGGGCTAACACCAAATTTCCAATCTGACACTTGATTTCCAACACCTGTTTTCAGAAAACAAGCATTGGGTTGGACAGTCTGTGTTCCGGAGGGCATATCTCTCTTTAAACAATTCAGATTTGGATGTGGTTGGTCAATTTGGAAAGCTGAGAGAGATATCTTTACAGTAATATATAATAAGCCTATACTTTCTTAATGCTTAATTGCTCAAATTCTAACTTTGCCACCAACGCCTATTTTCTAACATAATAGAAATCAGGCATTGGGTTGACCAGTTTGTGTTCCAGAGGGCATATATCTCCAAAAAATTCAGATTTGGGTGTGGGAGCTGTGGGAGCTTCACTAGGGATTTGAAATTCAACTAAGATATCCTAGGGTGGAGGGTGAGAGAGACAATCCAAAGATTCCAATCCAAGGGGCATGGAGGGTTAGCTAAAGATGAGAATGCATTAAATGCAAAATATCTTACTTTAGCTAATACTAAAATAATATCTTGATTTTTTATTTTTCAAACCTTATTGCTGCAGTCACTCCGTGTGGGCTCCTAAGCTCGGAAGTTGGCCCAGTCAGTGTCATTTTCAGATGTCCCAGATGTTCTGGTCATTCCGATTCTGTCGGAACCAAATTACGAAAAGGGTAAGGGGGTCAAATCAGGGTTTTTTTGGTAAAAAAAGCTCTAAAATGCAATGTTAAAGAGAAAAATGGTTAAATTAAACTTAGAGAGACCCAAAGATAGTTGCTTCCAGGTCCAGGTGACTCACAACTTTTAACCGTGTAGGATTACGGTACCCGAGTAGGAAATTAGGTCAAAAACCATTTTTTGATCGATTGGGCTGATTTGTATAGGGGATGCTACTGGTTCCTCTATAAGATGCTGCCTTAGGCCGTATCTGGGGGATTCAAATTTTGAGGAGTCTTAGAGCTATAGAAGTTGACAGATCGGCTGTTGAATTCCCGGGTAGTCACCAGGAGTCTTCCGAAGCAGAGTTGCTTGGCCAAATCAGGTCTCTGTAGTTGTCTGAAGTTGAGCGGGATTGAATGACTAATCATTGCTTGATTCAAGGACTTGTAAAATGATTTATTAAAGACAAGGAAGATTATGAGAAAATGGCCCTAACCTTGTTGCATTCTGAGTACGATAGAGCCTTTAAGGGCATTTCTTGGGCTAAATACAGAAGAAATGCTCTTTTTCAGGGTTTAGGCAGAAATGATTGCTTGGGCCACAGATTTTCTGTAAGTTAGCATGAATTTGATAGTCTCGCAGCCTTGAATTTATAGTGGTATGGCCACTGACTATTTGAATTTCTGATTTCCGATGCACTCCCAGGAATCGTTCGAGCACCTAATTTTTAAACCTGATTTTTCATGCTTTTTTGGAGTATTTGAGAGAATCTTGGCAGACAGATTTTACGGAAGCCCTGGCTCCTTAGACAATTTTTTATAGGCCTCGTGATTCTAAAGAAATGGACACTAACTGATCTTAATTCTAATGCTTGGAGAGTAATCTAGCTCTAAAAGAGTGAAAAGTGGAAAAGAGCTTTTCGACCTTTTACTGAAGATTTGAAATTTTACAGAGGTTCGAGATTTTGAACTTCATATCTCAAACTTGAAGATTTGGAGCTAAGGTCGAGGCTGAGGCATGGCCACCGATTTTTTTGGATTCGGAGATTGGATGAATCTCTAAGGGTTTTGTAAGGGTCATTTCTTGGTCAGGGTTATCATAGATTGAGAGATTGGTTGTTGCCCTTCTCGAGCAGTGTCTGATTTATGATGAATCCTTCTGAAAACAGAGACTTGGGGATGCCCAGGATCTGAAATTACATCATGTGGACCAAAGATGAAGCTCTAGGGGTCCTTTGAGGGTCATGAGGTCATTCTCTGAGAGAAAAGGGTAAAATGGTTATTTTTTGCCTGCGGGTCGAAAAAAGTGAAAATATGAATTCTTCGCCTATGATGCTTCATGACAAGAAAGCTTATGTAGGCTGAGAAATTTAGTGATCTGGATGGCAAACAATGTGTATTGAACCTTTAGAGGTGAAGTGGTAAATGGTAATTTTTCTAACTGTGATGTTTTATCGCCGAAAAACTTACAGGAGGAGGAAAACTTGCTAACAACATGAATGGAGTTCTAAAATGTGGACCCTCAAAGTCCCAATGGTGCTTTTGAGTGAAATTAGGGTTTGTCCTGAAATGGTGCTTTTTGGGCTGTAATAAGGTTCTTTGACTAATTCATTTGTGTCTGAAACATCTGAAAAGACTTTCCCAGGAGTGACTAACCTTTTAGGGTTTAGGTTGGCTCTTCCTAAACTGAGGGTGTTCAAAGTTCTGCCCTTTAATAATTGTTATACTGACCTTATACCATCAAATAACCCGAGACAAAATTTGGGTGCTTACATGGGGGAACTTGTGGGGGTTCACTATGTGCTAAAGATAGTCAGGGTATTTTGATCTGATTGAGATAGAATGTAGTGATCAAGGCTTGTAGAGTCTCCCGATGACATGGCCTGGGGTGACAGTCTTTTAAGGGCTTTAGAACAATTAAAAGATGGGAACTGACAGGTTGAGCTTTGGACTCCCAGTGATCATTTAGGGGTCAGTTGAAGGCCCATCAGTTGCCTCAAATGTTCTAACTCACTTTTTAGAAAATGGAGTAATTGGAGTATATTGTTCCTATAGATGACTAAGCTTATTAGACAAAAAAAATTTGAAGGCTTTGAAAATTTGGAGAAACAGAAACTGACTATTTAGGATTTTAGTGTCCGGGGAGTTTCACGGGGCTTATCGAGGGTCTAAGGCAACCAGAACTGTCTTTGCATGAATTTTGGAAGATTTGAGGTATTGGAGCAAGTTGAGGTCTCAAATGAGTTTAATCATGAGATGGTTTATTGAAGGTATGACAAAAACTAAGAGACAACCACTAACTGTTCTACATTCAGATGTCAGGGGAACTTTTGAGAGCCTCTAGAGAGCCATAAATAGATTAAAATATCATGGTTTTGTAAGGAAATTAAGGTATTGGCTCTTGTCAGGTTTGGGGATTCAAGGACTACCCTTTGAAGTTGGTTAGTATTATAGAGTGCAGGGCCTAATTTGGTGTGATTCAGGTGATGAGAGAAGTTTTGGGGGTTTGTTAAGGATTCAAGTGAGCTATTTTGAGGGTAAAAAGGGTAAAATTATAATTTCTCTACCTGTGATGCTTTGCTGTGAGAAGGCTTATGGAGGATGGAGAATTTTGAAAGCAATGAAGTTGGTAGTCTTGAGTTTAGACCCTCGTAGTCTTGTCGATGCTTCTTATAGAATTGGGATTTGACTTGAAATTGTGTATTTTGGCTAATCCTTGAGATGACACTTCACATGGCATGATGTAGATGATGCATTTGCAACCGAAACATCTGGGGAAGACTTTACAAGGGATGTTTAACCTCCTAAGGTCCAGTCTTGATCTCCCTAAACCAAGGTCGTCTAAGGTCTGATATAAAATACAGCTTTGATCTACTTACTCAATCTATTAGATGACTCGAGTCAAAATTTGGGTGCTGACAATCCCCGAAATAGGTCCTCTTCAAACCTGAAAACTACCAACATCTTAATTCTCTCGAAAAATCAAGATATTTTGTCTATATATGGCTCTCGGTGGGCTTGCAAAAGCTTCCCCGACATCCAAATTTAAAATAGCCAATGGCCATTTCTCAATTTTTGTCATACCTTCGATAAACAATTTCTCGATCTAAGCCAATTGAAACCTCAACCTATTCTAATATAGAAACTTCACTAAGTCATGCTAAGACAGTTTTGGCTACATTTGACCCTCAGCAAGCCCTCGAGCGCACCCTAAACAACTAATTTCTGAGCAGTCAGTAGCCATTTCTTTAGATTTTCATTACCTTCAAAAAATCATCTTTCGAGCAAAGTTATTTGGCAAGTTCAATATACTATACTTCCTCAATTTTCTCCAAAATAAGTTAAAACATTTGGGGCAATTGTTAGACCTTCAACTAATCCCCAGAAATTCACTATAAATCCAAAATTCAGTTGGTTAGTGACCATATCTTGGTAGCTTTAATTCCCTTAAAAGACTATCTCCCTGGACCAAGTCATCTAGAAACTCAACAAACCTCACTCACTACATTCTCTCTTAATCAGGTCACAACACCCACCACTGGTTTTGGCACACAGTGAATCTCCGTGAATTCCCCTGGGACTCAAATCTGTAAGGTTAAACCCATTTTTTTAGGTTTTTCCCTACCCTCAAAAAGACCATCTCCTGAAGGGAGTCAATTACAAACCCATGCTTGCTCAATTCCTCACCTTTCCTTAAACTAGGGTAATTCATTTTTACCAAGTGAACCCCCTTTGAAAGGCTCATGAATATTGCATAGGAATTTTGTAATGACCCGCATTTCATTGAAAGGGTAAAAATGTAATTTTACTCCTATAAGGGTAAATTTTCATTTTACACATTTAGATAGACCTTATAGTGATTTAGGAGCCCCTTTGGGCTAATTTAGAAGTATAGATTTCAAGTTAGACCACAAACTACTTAAGTTCAAAAGTTATCTTGATTTTGTAATTGAGGTAACTTTCTGAGACAATTGACACTAATCTTAAATAAACTAGAGGCTGAATCATATCTTGTTGGAAAGGTCTTTAATTCTTCTTTCCAACGCAACAAATGACGCTTAATTTGAAGTTTTCTAGATAAAGTTATGACCGTTTTCCCATAATGTGTTTTTGTAGGAAATGTGTGAGTAGTTTCGGGTTATGTAGGCCGGGTGCCCCAAACACCACTCGAGCACCTAAGGTGCACCACTTGGGGGGCCCCAGGTCATGGGGGGCACCCTAGCTCCTGAAGGTTACGAAAAAAATTTCAAAATTACCTCAAAAGGTGATTTTGTGATGTGGTACTTGCTCATTGGTTCCCCAATCGTGTGGGATATCGTCATGGGCAAGTCATAACCGTACTAATACCTCAATTAGGTTATTTTTTCTCATTACAACAAAGAGGGAGAGAGAGAGAGAGAGAGAGAGAGAGAGAGAGAGAGTTAGAGAGATTAGGAAAAGTTCTTGAGCCAAGTGCGGGAGTTCTTCCCCAATTGGGTAAGCTTTACTCTCAACTCTGAATATCTGTTGAAATAACTTGTTTTCTTCCTAAATTTTCCTTTTTTATCTAATTTATGCTAAACCTAATCATTTTACAGAAGTTAAAGGGAAGGGGAAGGAGGTTTTGGAAGAGGATTTCCATCAAAACAAGGATCAGGAGCTTAGGTATGTAGTTATGTAAAGCTTACTCTCTTTTTGCTTGTTCTTAGGCTCTTAGAAGTCTTGTGATGGTAAAATTTTGAGTTTATGAATGTTTCCTCATATGTTTGTGAAGCTCTTGTTAGGACCTTAGAAACCCTAACTATTGTGGTGGTTTGTGATGAAATCTTTCCATATTATGCTAGGATCTTGGAAATCTCCAATTTAATTTGTAAGGAAAGGTGTTTTTACATCATATGCATATGTATTGCCTTGAGATATTGGATTCTATGAGTTTTTAAAATATGCAAGTTAAGAATCTATGAATCTATAGCCTCTGTGATAGTCATTAATGCATGAAACGCTTAGTATGCCATGAAAAGCATGAATACTTGTATTGGAGTTAAGTATCTCTTAATATATTATTATAAGAATGAAGATATTGATTTGATCACTTATGTAAAAACTGATTATGATGCATGTTGACTCATACAAGAATGAAATTAGTCAATGATATCATATTAATTGCTTAGGGATTGTTATGAAATGATTTAATTGAGTTGTAAGCTGGATATGCTGTTTATGCACACATTTTTTTCCTAGGATCTTAGATTTGTTATTTATGAACCATGTGTTTGTGGATTTACCTCAATTCCCTTTAAAATGTTGATTTTTTGATATTTCTATGATGTGAGCATGATGGTAATTGATTTCCTTCTTGATTTCTATGAACTCTTAGGTTATGGGGTTGTGTTCCTGTCATTGAAGCTTGTAGAATAGTTTGGATGGTTTCTAACTTATGTGAAGGAGGGCTTGATTTACTTGTGTTGTAGAGAATAAAAGGTTTCTTATGGTGAAGATTGGACTTTCCCTTTTGATTTCCCTTGGGTTTCTCAATTCTTGCACTATACATGTTTGGCAAAATTCCTCTTACTATTTTCCTTTACTATTTACATGCTTTTTAGGATGCCTTTAAATTCCTTACTTGAGCTTATTGTTCTCTTTGGTGAATTCATTCAAAATACATGTTGGCTTATGAAAAATTATGCAATTCTATTAATTTCCTTGTTATGATCTTAGAATTCATGTGTGATACATTAGTCTTGCACTTAGAGATCCTCTCATGGCATGAGCATGTTTTCCTTAGCATGGTTTACTCGGGTGTTTTCAAAGAGTATTCTACTTGGACTTCTTCATAAGTTTTGGAGAACATCTAGGCTATTTGGTTATGTCATTTGTAGTAATCAACATGAGTCAATTTCACTTTTATGAGCATCATATCTGCCTTTGGATTGGTACTAGTATCTATACTTCCGGATTTGTATTTAGCCCCTATATGGTATTTACCTTTGGTTTTAGAGCTATTGATGAGTTAGCACATATGGATATCTTTCACATGACATACTTATGTAGTAGTTACTTTACTAGACATGAATATGAATTTTATCACCGGATTTGTAAACATGGATTTGGTATGGTCTACCCCTTAGTGGGATGATACATGTGTTATGGTTGCCATTAGGCAAAGGGACACTAGTTGTCTGTGATGATTGTCGTTAAGCAAAGAGGCTACATCTTTTCCTAATGATGACTATCATTAGGCAAAGAGACACTAGTTGTCCAGTGATGACAACTGTTAGGCGAAGGGGCTACATCTTTGCCCAGTGATGACCGCCATTAGGCAAAGGGACACTAGTTGTCTAGTGATGACAGTCATTAGGTGAATGGGCTATATGCTTGTTTAATGACTCTAGGTACCTAACCACCGAATCACATTAATAGGTGTCGATAGTCCTAGCGGCCCAATATATAATATGTTATGTGATGTGTCGGAGACCTTATATGGTTATATGTTGTGCTATATCGGAGACCCTTATATGGCTTATGTGATATGATGTGTAGGAGACCTTATACGATTATATGATATTCTATGTTGGAGACCCTTATATAGGTTATGTGATATGATGTATAGGAGACCTTATATAGTTATATGATATTCTACGTTGGAGACCCTTATGTGGGTAATGTGATGTGCTTGTTGGAACCTTTCATGATTTATTTACACTTAGATATGTTATGTGGTAAGACACTATTGTAAAACACTTGACATACGGTATATAAGTTCTTAAATTATATAAGAGCAATAGAGATGTATGATGGTTCTTCCATTGGGGTACAACTCAATGCTAAAAGAGATAAATGATAAGTGTTAAATGACAATTGAAAAGTGATAAGTAAATATTAAGACAATGACAATGGAAACTAAAAGTGATATGTGAAGACATGATAAATGATAAGTAATCTATGATGAGTAATAAGTAAGACTGTGAATGATAAGCACTAAGGTAATTGTAGACTTATTGAATATAAAAGTAGCAATTCATATGTCTCATTATGTAAATGTGTTGCTATGTTTGTTTATTGCTTAAGAATGATGCATGTTTAGTTTGAAATGACTTGTATATGTATATTCATATTATGAAAATGTAGTTTATGCATGAGAAATGAATAGAAATGCTCATTGAAATGTACTCTAGATATCTTTACTATGGATGGACTATGAAATGTTTACTATGTAATTATAAACACATATTGTCATGTATATTGTCAATTATAGATATGTAAAGAATGTCATGTATAAATAGAATCATGCATATTTTCATATGTGGGTATTAGAAGGATGTCACAAATAAAAAAAACATGTGAATTGCAATGCCTAGTTCCTACATGAAAAATCATGATGATGAATGTTTAGATCTTATGATATTTAGTAAATGATGTATATACACTAGCACATGCCTACACGTTTGGACTTGGTATGTATTCTATATAGAGATATAATTAGTATTTTGTATTGAAAGATTTATGCTTTATGCATCTGATTTCTATAGTAGGTTTTGTGTATCTACTTACGAACCATGAATCTCACCCATCCATACAATTTTTCTAGGTGATGTTTAGTGCAGATACACCATTTGGATTACCTAAGGTCAGAAGGGAAGCATGCAACAAATGCTTCATCTTTCATTAGTTTTTAGTTTACTTTAAACTTACTTTCGTACTAGACCTTGTTATGGGATGTATTATGTCAAAATTTAGACTTTAAGATTTACAGTCTTATGTTTTATTTGAGATAATGGAAGGCTAGTTTGAGAGATGGTATAAGTTTATGATATTACTTACACTGCACATTGATGTTTATGATTAGTAGTCATTGATTCTTATTATACTACATCTTTAAGATTATGGTTAGATGTGACAGTTTATGATTCCGCTATTTATGTTGTTTTAAGGTTAAAGTTAAGTATTCCATGAAGATTATAGGTTTAGGTAAAAGACTTAAATTTATAGCCAATTTTGTATGGATCCAGTTTTGTAATGACCCTATTTCACACCTAAATAATGTAGTGAATTTTGGAGTCGTTACAAATTCAAAAGCTAGGCTATCAGTTCCTATAGCTCCAAGACTCTTAGACCTTAAATAGTCTATGACCCTTCAATTTTCTATGGGAAACTTAGTAAACTCCAGTAACAATTTTATCCAAAATTGACTATCCACTGAAAGAGGGTTTCAAGCTTGATTTCATGCTCAGGTTTCGATTTTCAGAACGGTTTGAGCTTATATCTCGCAAAAGAAAAGAGTTACTTTTTATTTGAAGATCTTGGGAACCAATTTAACCATTTTAACATTCCCATATATGTTTGAGAGATTTTAGGATTAATCAAACCCTAATTACCCCAACCTACACTTATCATAATTTATTTTCGATTATACCATTACGACTGGAGCATTCGAAACTTTTGAAACGCACTTTGAGTTTGCGTGTTTCTGAGCATGGGAACCCAAAAGGTGGGGTTGCATAGTAAGAGAATGTTTTTCCTAAAAAATATCATTATACATTAATGAGCCTAAGACTTTTGGGCTTGGCTCATTAATGCTACATAAATGCATGTGGCCCTTAGATATGGATCTTTTTTGTGCACCCATGCATACCCTCTCTAATGTTCTTTAAATTGATCACACTATTCCATAGAATCCATCCCTAGCCCACCATTTAATACAACTCACCTCAACCCTTGATTGCTTTCAACCAATGGCATGAGACCTTTTGCCATCAAGTTTTAGTCTAAGTCCTTGATTCTTCTAAACTCTAAACTCTATCCTAACCACTCATTTTCCTAACCTTAGGATTAATCCTAACCCTAGATCACACTACTTACTCATCTATCATGTAATCCTAACCATTGGTTGCAACCAACTAATGGCATGTGACCCTTTGACAATAAGTATCACTTCTTAGCCATTGATCTTTGCATGACCTAAGACTTAATCTCAACCATCCAAATCCATTCCAAATCCCTATACATAGAGGCAATATTGTGCTAAAGAGGAGAGGAAAAATTATGAGGAAGTTTTTTGAAGTGAAAGAAAAGAAGAGAAAGAAAAAGAAACGAAAACCCAAACCTTACTACCTTACTCCAACCCTAGGATAGGTAACATTCACCCCTTTTCCTTCTCTAATGGTTAGGATAGTTTGAAATTTATGTTTGAATTCTCTTAATACACTGCTAAAATGAGCAATTTAAACCCCATTAATGCCTCTTAAAGAGGGTTACTGTAATATCCAGTATTGCACTTAAAGGGTAAAATTATAATTTTACCCCCACAAAGGTAAAATTTTTATTCCACATGTTTTAGACAAACCATAGAGTAGTTTAAGGAACCTTTAGACTGATTTAGAAGTATAAAACCCAAGTTAGACCATGAATTTGTCACGTTTTAAAGCTGTCTAGAGAGCACATTTAAGGTAACTTCATGGGCATACCTATGCCAATCTTGAATGAATTATATTATGAACCATACATCATTAGAAAAATCTTCAAGACTTTTTCTAATGCTTCAAACAATTAATGAAACGATGTCTTTTAGAGGAAGTTATGCCCATGTTACTAAGGGGTGTCTGAGTTAAAAAGTTCAGAAATTCCCTAACCTGTGTCTGACCAGTCAGGGAGATGGGGCATGTGCCTCGGAAAGATTCTTGACTGATCACCAAACCCCTACCAGCCAGGCCTTACCGATCACTAAACTCCTGACAAGTCAAGGTTGAAAAAACACTAAAAAGCCCAAAAATTTACAAATTTTACCATTTTGTAGAAAACACATGTGAGATCTCATCCAAGATGACTTAAAACTTTACTAACACTTCATTTAGGTCATTTTGCCTCATTAGAACAAATAGAGAAATGCTTAAAGAGGTTTGGGAGATTTGGGAGTTTAGTATGAGAACTCTTCCTCAATTGGGTAAGTTTCATTCCAAACTTTGAAAATCTTGCTAGGATAGGTGGATTTCTTCCGGAATCTTCTAGTTTTACTTAAACAATGTTAGTTTCACATCATTTTATAGATAATAGAGGAATAAAGAAATAAGGTGGTTTAAGATCTTGAAACTTGAACAAAAAAGAAAACTATAAATAGAGAGTTTTCATTCATGATGTGCTACTTCTTTGCTTTCTTGTCATCCTATTCATTTTTATTCATCATTTTATGTGAGATGTTAGTTTTTTATCATTTAATTACTAAATCTATGAAGTTTCGGTGAGTTCACTCTACTTGATCCTTAGATCTATGAGATTTTTTAGAGTGTTCATACATGATGTGCTACTCCCTTTATTCTTCTATTGTTTTCTTCTTGGGTAATCTTCAATTTAGTTGATATTTTGATATTTCTATCACTTGACTGTTAAACCTTTGAAGTTTGTAAAGTTTACATTACTTGATTACTAGTTCTATGAGATTTTGAGTGAGATTTCATGCATGATGTGCTACTCCTTTGACTTTTTGTCTTTTTTTTCATTTGTAATCTCTAGTTTGGATGAAATATTAGTTTTCTCTTCATTTTGATTGTTTGTTTTTAAGTTTAGTAAGTTTCCTTCATCCAAACACTAGATCCATGGAGAATTAGTGAATTCTCAAGTTGATTGCTCTACTTCTTTTGTTTTTCTATATTTTCCTCCATTTTTTGTTGTCATTTTAGGTAATATGACAGTTTTTCATTACTTCTAGCTAAATCTATATAAGTTCAGTGATTTCACATATTCCATAGAGTGATTCCTTTCATTATGCTTTGGTAGAAATCTTGTTTACATAAAATTCTAGATTTTATGTGTGTATGATTAAATCTACTCCCATTTGAGCATGTTTAAATGAAGATTTAATCATTTTATGTTGCTACCATTATAAATCCAGTGCAATCCTAAGTTTCTCTCTATGATTAAATGTAAGAAGATTGGATCCTTGTGAAATTCAAAATTCAAAATGATTTCTATTTTATATGCTTGATGTTTGCCTTAATATTCTCATATTTGCAATTTCTATTCATATCATCAAGAAAATGTACTGGGCATTAAGATAGAATATATGCACATTTATAAATGTTGATATAGAATGTGAAATACGTCTATTTTTTGTTGCACACATGGGTAAATGATTGAAAGAACACAAATATTAATGTTTATGCTTCCGCTACCAAATAATTATAAGGAAGATCCAATGGGATCTCATAAAATAAAAAAGATATAAAGAAAATTTTATATACCACAACATTGATATGAAATGTGATATCGGAAAAGTCAAGTATCCATGTCATAATCCGAATCTAGTTCATTGCTGGATTAGTTTTTATTGGGCCATGTTCGGGGTGTAACACTTGTTCTTGTGGTCTTTCCTCATACGGCTTTATGTGATGTGTCTCTTAATCTTCTCTTAGACTTGGACTTACATGACTCTTGGTTCTACATATACAATTCCATACATGTAAGCCTATATACATGGACCATTTACAATCATGTATTACTTACACTTTAAAATGAAATTGAAAATTACATGCGCATACATATTACATCGACAATAATCTATCCAAACTACCTATGAAATGGTCTCCAATAGGACATCACTAGTTGGTAGCTTAAAACAAACAATAGGGCAAATTAGAGAAACACAAAACCCTTAGGTTAAATAACTATCAAATATCTCTACAAGAATTGGATTATCAAATATCATTCTCTACATTTGGCCTAAGGATTTAATCCCATAATGATCTCATGCCCTGTGATATCTTTGGCTTATGCAATAAATCTATAAATAGACCTAACCATGATCAAAAGGGGACCTTTTCTTTTTTGGATAACCAAGGTTTCCAGGCCTCTTAGAGCACTACATCTTCAGGTCACATGGAGTCCCTACCTCTGCCACACAATGGGTATATTAGGTTTTTTCACACCAGGGCCATGGGCTCGAAGGGGTGCATTTCAAACTCAAGACCTCCGCTTCTAGAGCAAGTTTAAAGATTCTGGAGATCGGGTAGAATCTGCATCTTATATCCATTCATTCAATTGAAGCAATTCCAATGATCTTCTATTAGTTTAAATTTTGTCATTACGCAAGGGCAGCTTAATTAAATTTAATTAAGGTTAGTTTCTTTTTTTCTTTTTTTGCTTAGGGTAATTTTGGCTTTTAAAAAAGGGGATGGTAGGGAATGTAATTCTAGCAACCTTTTAGGGTCTTCATTTAGTTAAATAACTATCATATTGAAAAAAAATAAGTGTGTGGTTGAATTCAATCTTGTGTATCATGTCCTATAATATTAAGTTACATCCAAACTTTTGAACCTGATTTCAGAGATCTGAACCTTCAATCAACGTGATCAAAATAACGCTTTAAAGGTTTTAAACATTATGAATGTGAAGTTGTAGACAGAATTTCATTTTGAAGAGTGCATGGTGCTCATTTAGCACTTGCAACTTTTTTGGTGATTGTCATTAAACTATCCGAGAGGCTAAACTGGTCAAGTCTGGTGGGGTGCCATATATTTGTTAGAGCCAAAAATTCAAATAAGTACATCTTTTATGCCACTTGTTAGGTGGAAGTAATCGCATAAGGACCCAGCTCTATAGAGGATCCTCCCTTCTCTTTATGAAAATATCCCAAAATGCTTTTTCCTGCTTCTACTCTAGTTTGGTCATTCTTGTGGCAGAAGGTCGGAGCGTTGTGTTCTCACATGATACAAGTCCTACGGAACTAATGTCTTTTGCAAATGGAATATGACCTAATGTTGAATAAAGAGCTCGTTTGAAAGTATTCTATACTTAACGGTCAAGATTGCATCGCCAATGAGCTGTTTTTTCTTTTTCTTTATCTTTTTCTTTTTCATAATCGGTTTTTTTCCCTTGATGTTTTTCATAACTATGGGAACAAAATTTACATGCTTTATTGTATATTATACCCCCCCCCCCCCCTTACAAGTTATGCTTAACATCTTGATTTCGAATATCGACCTTTCAGTTGGTAATGTCC
>JAOXJP010104004.1:0-14304 GCA_025762735.1 Platanus orientalis | reverse complement strand
ATAAGAGACAGTATATATATATATATATACAGGGAATGCTAACCAACTCGCTTTCAATGGCACATTAGCATCCTGCCCAAATATGTTTGGACTAAAATTTGTAAGGTCATTTTAGCTTTTTTCATCTACCTTCGTTTTTTCCTCCATCACAGCACGATTGACCCTCCCTTCCCCATTTTCTGTAAAACCAGTTTCAGAAAATTAGCTTTTTCTTATATCGAAGTAAATGTTTTCATAAAACCCTCTCACTGACGACAATGACAGTCTACACTCACCGGTGACCATTTATATCTCTTCGTCTTCTCACCATACATCGTTTGAATAGCAACTTTATATGGATAACCATTGATAAGAGCAATCACTAAATGAACAAATAGTTTACCATCGATAAGAGCAATCACCAAATGAACAAAGAAGTTTACCCATCAAAAAACAAAAGTTATAGAACTATGGACATGTTTTCCTTTTGGGAAATAAGGTTGACTAGACTTCAATCAACCAAAAGAATTAACTATTATTTTCTATATCATTCAAAAAGAAAGAAAAAATAAAAAAATAAAACATCCTTTGAGCAATATAAGAAAGTAGCATTCCGTAGCTAATTGTAACAGCAAATTATCTTATTTTTAGGTGCAAATTGCAAATTGATAAATTTATTGCATGAGAAACAGGAATCAATCATATTATCATTATTAAGTTAATAAATTTATTATTACACTTCAATTACCAAACTGTTCTCTCCCATTGCTTAAATAGATCAGCAAACCTTTCTGCCGAGTTAAAGACAAACTCCATTAGGAGCTCATGGGGACTGACATGCCGGCACACGAGACCTTAATGGAGTCTCTGCTATCTCTGCTCTTCTTCTAAGTTCCACCTGCGACGCCTACCTATTTCCACCGGAAACAGTAGAGAATCCAACCCCAAATCGCTTTGATCCTGTTGGAGTGACTCTACCCCTGCTGCAAAGAAATTAAAGCCTTTGATCAGGGGATCTCACAGATGGCATCAAGGAATCCGGACCATTGAATTGAAAATCCAAATGAGGGAGGAGAGAATGGTAATTTTGATGTTTTAGGTTCCGTTTGGATGCTTTGAAGGGGCCTATACATGGACATGGGATCAGTGGGATGCGATCCATGACTCTTAACAGGCTCGCCAGTTTTGCAGCTCAGTCGAGAGATTTGCCACACATTGGGAGAATCAGTGTGGTTCAGTTGGTAACATTTCAGCTCAGGCTCTCAGCCAGTTTTTGAGGGTGTAGAAAGTCTATAGACTAACAAGAGCTTAGCTTCATTTATCATTCGCTTCTAGAATTGGTGACACTTTACCAATGTTTTCTTATTTTACTGTTTTTTTTTTAATAAGTTTGTCAGACTCACCCAAATTTTGGCATCAATAGATGATGAAGAAATTGCACAGTAACGGTTCCAGATAAAGAGAACTAGAGGTTGGACATATGTTATTTCAGTTATTTATTTTAATTTAGAGACATGATATTTAATTCAGTTTAATTTAATTATTTCAGTTTATTTGAAAATAATATAATAAATTAGTGGATTTGAATATTTGATTTTCAAATAATGGTTTAGATTATGTGAGATTATTGGTTCATTTTATGGGAATGACAAACTATGTTTATGGATTATTTACAGAAATATGGTTTATGGAATATAGGATTTTATACAGATTGGATTAATGGAAATTTGAATGGTTATGTGTTAATAAGTAATTCCTCTGTGTATGAATGAAAAATAAAAACAAAACATTTATACAAGTTATGAATGAATGAAAAGTGTTAATGTCACGTGTTTAAATTCATGACCTTATTGGTATGGATTTCGAGACGCGACAATGAAACTCAATTAATAATCAGAAATCTAATTTATAAATTTAAATAAGAGTAAATTAAAATTGATGGTACATAAAAAACACTCCTTAGATGGTTGGACAGTGGAACTATCCCATGAATACCTACACAAACAGAGAGAATGAAAATGAAGGTCACTGGTGTGGTGTTGGCCTACGCCCCTCCAATGTCTCTGTCAATTCCTTTATTTTACAACCGAAATTAGCATAAAAATTGTTATGTAATTATTTACGTACCTTAGGATAGATGCATAGTATCTTTTTATAGCCTGTAGGGCGCTTGACTGGGGATATTTCCTCCATATCATCTTTTGGAGTGAGATATTATGTTTACATATTAGTTTAGCTAAGATATTGAGATTGGATTCCCGGCGGGATCGTTGGCAAGGACACCAGGACGTAATTATAAGTGGCTTAAGGACTTTATCTGCTTCATGTTTCACAAGCTAAGTCATGCCGACCCGAGTTCGTATCCTGAGTTACGGTTGGGTCTATCATCCCAGGTCAACTAGTAGTGTCGAACTCTTACTACTGGCCTAGCCGACCTAATATAATTAGTGGTTCATCAAAAATCAATCTCAATACTCAACTAATTAAAGAAGCATAAAATTTAGTTGATTTCACCAATACAGTATGATCAATAGGTGCACGACCAGTCTAACTGATCCAAGCTTTAGCCAAAGAAAATTCAACAATATAGAACTTCATAATTACTCCACACCATCAACAATATAGCTTAATGAATCCACTTAAAACTCCACCCACAATAACCTAATAATATTTCTTCTTCATTCATAAGTAATCAGAAGCTCAACAAAACAACCACCACACCCCATTAGAAAACAGAAAACTTTGTCAAACTAATAACTAATTTCAATCCAACTTGAACTCACTAATAACTAAAATTATTAAAATCTAAATTTAGAGGTAGGACTGTTTTGATCCCTTGCAGACCCCACATGTCTCCTCTTATGAAAAGGCACATAAATATTCCGAGTGAAAGGCTGTGGAATCACTTAGTAAAGAACAAAAGGAGATAAGGTCCTACTGGATCCTAAAGTGTATCAGGGGGACAGATCAGCCGCTTTGTCAAAGTGAATAGAAGCCAACACATTAAACTCAAAAAGCTTATAAGATTTGAATATCAGAATGTGTATATTATGCACCAATTGGTGTCTTTGTAATGCATTTACTCAAGGAGAAAAGAAAAAAGATCAAGCTATTCTTTCAAAACAACATACTTTAAAGTTGTAGCATACTCCTCCACAGACACGAGTTGTAAAAAACACCAAGAATCTTCTGAAATAACCAAAACTATAATGTTAAAAAGAGTATTGAGAGTTAAGTATAAGCTAGAGTTCAAAGCTACATGAGGAAGAGATAGTCTGGTAATCTTGATGGGAAAGAAAAATAGATAATTGACCTCAATGTGCGGTGCTGTTAAGCATATATCTTCCAATCTTAATTGGACTTCTGTACACATCATAGAGACATGAGAGGTTACGTGGATGACAAGGCTAGGAACCCAATGAAGCCAAACGTCTATAAGGCTGTGTATGCAACACTACCTGGATTTCTAAAATCAAACAAGAGATGAGAGAAGCACCCAAGAAGATACAGAAACCTATCAACATCAGCATAGGCACATAGACCCATTGAAGAGGAAAAAGCAGCAATATGGCATGGCTGAGAGATTTACCTCCTTAATGCAAACATTCCGAGGGTTCTAGGGCCATAACTTTGCATCATAGCATCCGAAAGGGGAAATCTAAGACTTACTTTAAGAAGGAAACTATAAAATCTGGTAAAGTGATAAGTAAGCTTTCTGCATCCTGCATCAGAATACAAAATGTATGTAGCTGAGGGAAGCATAGCCCATAAACCTAGGCTGCAACCTGGAAGAATAGAAGCTGACGCGGTCATACTTACATGTCGAACTCCCCCCTAGAGCACAGGCAATCATTCAAGCAAAAGGAAATCACCTTTAAAAACATTGTATTCAACTGAATTCAGATTAGTTGTGCAGCTAACCAAATCCTAGGAAAATAAAGAGTAAGCAAATCTCTTCGGCTACTAGCACTCTGAATAATACTTATTTACATTTGCTAAAACAATCCAGACTCTGAACTTATTTAGCAATTTGACTGCCTACAACATAGGCCATCTCACCCTCAATTATTCTACACACACACACACTCACACAAAAGCAACTTACAATGATTCAAGTAAATCTGGGCACAAGTATTCAATAAGCAAAGTGACAGATATATCAAGCACTAATACCACACTAGTAGAAACTGATATCTCCACTCTTTATCCAAACCCATAAGCGCTTCAAGGTTAATTTCCATTGTATGCATCTCCATCATATCTTCGCTCCATGTAGCATCAGAATATCACAAGCAGACTTCTCAACAAGATTAGGGATAGAGACTCTTAATCTGAATATTGATTTACTGATTAATGGTAGTTTCCTAGTTATATATATGGATACAAGTATCCAATTATTATCTAAGTCCGGTTCATTTTCGTATTTGTTTAAAGCAAATACGGATATACATGTATCCGTTTTGATTAAATATCTGTTCGTATAAAAAATATCCGATTATAAATGAACCAAATATATATAATGACCGATTTAAATTAATAGTTATATTGTAATACTGTAAGTTATTTTATTTTCAAAGTACTATTGTAGATTATGTTGCATTACTTTTAACAATAATCCTTATCTAACGGATACAAACATGTTAACCTAACTTTATGATTTTGTTTAATCGGATATATCCATATTCGTATTTGATATCCGACTAACCTAATGGATACGAATATGAACCCATATATAACCGATTCGATTAAATATCTATTCGTCTAAAAAATATCCAATTATTAATGAGCCGAATTCGGATAGATATACTAATATCCACATCAAATCCGACTCATTTGCATTCCTAGTTATATAATAATTTTTGCAAGAAATTAGAAAAAACGAACACTCACACATAAGGCTGTCAATCCCGAAGCCTGACATGTCTGGCACTGTAAAAAATTGGGTTGGACCAACCTAATTCTGGGCTGGGCTGAGTTTGGACCCAACTTTTAGGCCCAAAGTTTTATTGATTCTGAGTTTGGGTAAACTCAAGTTCAGCCAAAGGTCCAGCCCAGTCCAGTTCGAACTAGTTAACAAATAATAATTTTATTTAAATGGTGGTATTAGGTTTATATATACTTTTATTTTTATTCTTTTTGGATCCATATATTTTTAACAAATTTACTATTATCAAATACTCCAAGTGTCAACTGTTAAAAAAACCCCATATAATATGTATTTATGAGCAATTATAGGTCTAAAATTAATTCAAATATTAATAAAAGAATTTTAATTTGGGCATCCCAAACTCGGGCCAAAGCCCACTGTTTTAAAATGGGCTAAGTTCGGATCAAATTTTTAGATGCAAAGTTTCTTTTGGGCCGAGTTTGGTCTAAGGTAAAATATTTTGGACTGAGTTTTGATAGACCTCGGCCCAGTTCAGCCCCGATCCGATTGACAGCCCTACTCAAAACAGAGAAGAGCAAAGCAATGCCAAGCTTCAAGAGTGGGGAAAAATAAAAACACAGAAGAAGAAAAATAACCAAATGGGTTCTACCCAGTACCTGGCGCGCTAACCTTCGGTAAGCTGCCTTGATATTTTGCTGCTCACGGACTTGAGAACCCCGAGATAGTACTATAGTAGTTGTACTAGTTGTAGTGGGAAGCGGCTGAGATTATTAGTGGCAGAGCGCTAAGCTGAGACCTTATTATTAATAAATTGAGATTAGAGTGGTGGATCAACCTGGACTCACCATATCAATGCTCCAAGATATCCATTATGAGGAATTCTCTTTTTTTTTTTTGGGTAAATTAAATATGAGGCATAGAAGAAATAGATAGTTTTTTTTATTTTTTATTTTTTATCTTATCCAATAAATAAATAAATAAGAAGAAATTACTAGAAGTGCATGTGGTAGTTTTAAAATGTAATTAATAATATAATACTCGATTTTTACCATAAAAAATTAATAATGTATCATGATAAAATTAATATCTTGTAAGAATCGTTATTTTTGAAGATTTTTATTTTTTATTTTTATAACATCTAGTATTTCTAAGGGGTGACAATTCGTGTTGGCAGGTTGGATTGGTGTCGTGTTGAGAGAAGGACATAGGACTATATGGCTCAACCCAAACCCGACCCATTTATTAATTGTGTCAAAGTGGGTTGACCCGTTTTGACATGAAACACATTTACAGTTAACACTAATCCGCTTTTTTCGTGTTGGGTATGTGGGTTGTGTGGTAATTCATGTTGGCCGGTTAGATTTGTTCCATGTCAAGTTATGTGTATACGACTAAATGACTCAACTTGAATCCGACCAATTTATTAATCGTGTCAAAGTGGGTCAACCTGTTTTGAGCCAAAACACTTTTACAACCAATCCTAACCCACTTATTTCATGTGGGGTACATGCCAGATTCACGGGTAATGTCAAACATTGCCACCCTAGTATTTTTAGAGATTAAAATGGGCAAAGGATGTTCTGTCCAGGATTTGGTGTCTAGGACATCAGGGAATGTCATATGGAATAAAATATGTATTTCATATTCAAAAAATGCATCGCCCCACCCATTTTATTCCATTTGATGTTCTCTGGTGGACACCATCCTATACACCAAATCCTGGATAACATCCTTTCAGATTAAAAAGATGTTCTGTCCAGGATTTGGTGTCTAAGACACCAGAGGACGTCTTATGGAATAAACTGGGTGAGTAATGCATTTTATTCCATATGACATTCTTTGGTGTCCTGGACACCATCCTAAACACCAAATCCTGGACAGAACATCCTTTCCGAACTTTCTGATGATAGCCAAGCACCTAATAATGAATGAAATGTACACACATAAGTGGTTTTTGTAGATATCAATATTAAAAACATCTTATGCAAAAAGCATATCTTTAATAGCCTGTTTGGCAGCCACATGTAACGTAATCATTTCACTTGAGTTTCTCAAGGCATTTGTAGCCATGAGGTGATGTTTCTTAATGAACTCATTCAAATTTAAATCGATTTGTTAATTACAATTAGAAATGACGTAATCTTAGTTTTTTTCAATAAAATGAAATGACTTATGTCATGAAGCACAAATCGCTGCAAATCTGAATGAGGTTTATTACAAACTAGGGGTGACAATGTTTGACACGACCTGTGAGCCCGACACAACCCAACACGAAATAAAGCGGGTTAGGGTTGACCCTAAATGTGTTTCGTGTTGAAACAGGTCAACCTGCTTTGACACGATTAATAAATGGGTCGGGTTAGGGTTGAGCCAAATGGTCTTATACCCTTACCTGGACACGACATGAACCCGACTAACCCGACTCGCATAAATTACCACACAACCCATGAACCTGACGTGACCCAACACGAAAATAAGCGGGTTAGGGTTGACCCCAAACGTGTTTCGGGTCAAAACAGGTTGACCTGCTTTGACACGATTAATAAATGGGTCGGGTTAGGGTTAAGCAAAATAGTCTTATACCCCTACCTCGACACGACACGAACCCGACCTGCCAACACGAATTGCCACCCCTACATCCCAATGTGGTTACAAAAACCTTGGGAAACTCAAGTGAAATGATTTCATTACAGGTGGCTGCCAAACGAAGTATAAGTTTTTTTAGATACTAATTAAATAGTTAACAACTAGTTAGCTGGAAATTGGTTGTGCCAAATATGAATGACACGTGGCATAATCTCCATACGCTCTATGGCCCAAGTCAACCATAGTCTATTATGACACCTCAATGGTCTTCCTTTGACTTTAAAGTGCAAAATTACGTCCCCCAGTTCCCCAATGAGTATTCCAGCATTGTTTCATAATTTCATTGGATCATCTTGTTCTAGAATCAGAAGTCCCCTGACTAAACTTAATTATAACTTAAATTAGACATGTGGATGAGTTGATGGGCCACATGTACCACTTAAGGTAAACTTGCGCCAGGTTTAGGTCTAAGACCGAGATGGGATTTGTTACTGGGCTGATCTGCTTGGACTTGGGGTATTCACTAAACATAAGTTAAAACAGGTTTCGGTATAATGAACAGGCCTAAACCAGTTACTTAGTGTTGGCCTGTATTCTGCCTCTGATTGAGGTTTAATATAATGGACCGGCTTGGGCTTACCTCAAGCCAGCACAAGCTTAGACCATGAGCTCAGGGCCATATGAACACTAGGATTCATTAAAGAGAAGGAGCTTAAGTTATATAAACATTGCATTGGTGACATGTATCAATTAACTCATGCTCATATAGGATATATACATCCACTAGCTTTTAATGCTCGATGAGTTAAAAATTTTTATTTTTTATTTTTGGTAAAACAAAAAATATACAAGAGAGCAAATGTTCTGTGACCAAACCACAGGCTGACACATGGTATGTATAGAGTTAAAAGTGTCAAAAAAATGTGTTCATATAAAAAACTAAGTGTCTAAAAAGAGGCACCAAATCCAAAAACACATCACCTGTCACACATGGTCACATCAGTTTTGGTCATGAAATTTTCTCCCACTATATGTGTGATTCTATTCTTGTTATTGTTAGATCAAATTACAATGAAATAACTTCACTAATTCACTAATTTAAACAACAACGGGAATTTGACCTCCTGTGGATTGAAGAAAGGAGGAGGTCAATCAAAAAAAGAGATTAATTAATCAAAAGTCCAACTGACCACCGCTTCTGTATTGCAAAAAATACTAGTACATCGTATACTAAGGCCTTTCCAACCATCATGGGAAACAAGACTGCCAAGCGCATTAGGGGTGTAAACCCCAAAGTTTGCCAAACAGTGAGCTACCACATTGGAAGTTCTCTATCTATTGGAGATGGTAAACTCCTCAATCACAGCTAACACCAATAGATTTTACAATTCTTCAAAATAGCTTTGATCAGCAATAGACTTGTTTCTTACTCGAATTTTTTTGAATCTCCATGGAGAGAAAATTTTTTCGATTCTTGATGGAGATTATCACAACAAAATGGGTTCGGTTTTGCCTCAATCAAGAAGACTTTAACAGACTTGACAATCACAGGAAAGATGTTAAACACAAAGTAAGAAGGAAATAAAATGCAAATAAACAATTGAGAAGACAATAACTCACTAGCATTAACAGATAGAACAGTTACATTAGATCATGAACAAGAAGGGAATGATTGAAATACAATACAAAGTACATGAACCAGAGCTACATTATAGCTACTCATACTGTTATGTTACGTCTACTCCTAAGATAACATAAATGACAGATTGATTGGATTTGGATCCTTGTAATGTCTCCTGTAACGCTCTTTATACTCCATTAGTGCAGTTCTTCTCGTTAAGTTGTTGCAAGCAGTTTCCTCTATCTTTAGTTTTATAGCCTGTATTTTGAGCATCTCGAATCAGTTTTCCTTAATAACCGTTGTTGATGACTTGCATTCGAACCCTCTTGATCAGTTACCATGCACAGTAATAGATCCGTCGTGGCCTATCAGAATAAACTGAAAATCCACAAACTATACCCATGCTTTCTTATTCATTTTGGTGGGACACATGTGACTATCAGCGTAACTTTTCTCCCTTTGGTTTCCCACTAATGATGCTCCACGTGTTACCTTTCTAATGGATGATTTTGAAAACATAGGTGACCACACGTCTCTATCGTTGTGGTTAAGTTTAAAATCGGGTAACAAAAATGCCCCCAACACGTCTGGTTTGAAAACCGGACACATATGTGTACCCAGGGTCTTTTCACGGCTAAGCTATCATCAGGGTCTTTTCACTTTTTTTAAGCCCCTAAATGTCCTTCGTGATTTGGGCTGAAATGTTCCAATCGACCTATTTGTTGTGGATAACCATCCAACCCTTTTTGCGTTTATCAAGGCACCTATTTCATGAGTAACTTAACTCGGTTATCTCAACTGTTGCGTCCATTGAACGAAACAACCTTACTGTCATTAATTTGTTTCACTTTTGACAATTTAGATTTGAGGAAGTGAACGATGTCTTCATCAAAGGGATGTGATGTGTTATCCTTTCCAAGAGAGGACACTTTGTTTTCCAGGCCTTGGCTTATGCTAATTTCAAAACTTTTGAGTTTATAAATACCTATCATTCCCTTCTTTTTTTCTCAACCTTTAACATTTAAGCTATTTACATGCTCCTCACAACTTCCATGTGCTTGCTGCTTTTTTGGTGCAGCACAACTTCGTGCAGCACAACTTCAGCATGTGGGGGTAGCTCCAAACCTTGTTAAATAGAGTTTCTTACTTTCATTAGGAAGCCATGTTTCCATTTCTAGGAGGGTTTGTCATACATTCTTTTTATATGAGGTGTCTTGCCCAGATCTTTACCCAAGTGCACTCAAACATTTTTATTGTCATGCGGATTGTGCTCATGCATCCTCTCCCCTTTGTTTCTTTTATAGGATCTCTACTACTGACAATTGCTCAATTATGGAGGAAATGGGCATCTTGGAACCGTTAGAGGGTTACCAAATGTTTTTCTCAAGACACATATGGAAATATATTGTGGATGGGTTGAAAGATCTTTCCCTAGTTATGGATGGAGTGTTTGATATGCTCCCCCATAAGACCTGATGGGCTTGGGGACGTACTGCAAAATTTCGCCTCACCAAGCATGACATGGTTCTTCCAGGTGCTTTTTCATCTTGGTGGTAGTGAAACAGATTAAAGCCCCATGCTCTTCTCAAGATTCATCTAACCGCAGATCTAAAGCACTAGAGCATTACCCATTGCAACCGCCCCCACACAAAAAAGGTTCCAAGAAAGCGACTTCGAAGAAATCGACATATGCTCTTTGACTCTTGACGACTGATGGACCATGATACTCTCAACCCTCGACTCTTTTGTTTGAATTTTTGAATCAAATTTTTTGGCTTTTATAACAACTTTTATTTCCGACCATGTACATTTTGTTTAATTTGAAATGAGAATTTTCTTTTTAATGAGATATTATTTGTCTTAACTAGTTATTAGATCAATACTTTTTATGTACCAACGACATGTCCCATGTTGATGGTTCATATAATTTTAAATATTTTCCATTAATTTCCTTTACATGTTCTCTACTATCGATGTGCATCCATCAATAGGTATTTCCATCAAGGACTTCACCAATCAAATATGGTCCTCCCAATTGGGAGACCATTTTTCATAGGTTGGGTCTTTTGAACCTAATGGCAAGATGACCTTTCATACCAAATTCCCTTCAGCAAATGATTAAGGTTTTACTTTTTATGTTATAGGCCCTTGCTACTTTTTACTTCTACGATAGTATCAAATTCAATGCTTCAATTTGTGCCTCATTGCTATCATCCAGTTCTGCCATCATTACTGTGTGGTAATCAATATGACTCAGATTGTTCTGTTAGGCTACTCGTATTGACCTTATGGTGATTTCCATGGGCAAAATGACATCATGTTCATAGACTAAGGAGAATGGGGTTGTCCCAATACTTAGTCTCTTATACATTCAGTATGCCCATACCACTTTAGATAGAAGTTCACCCCAGTTCAATGCATTGCTTTTGTTGACTTCTCAGGTTATTTTTAATGATCTTGTTTGTCAATTCTACTTAAACATTAGCTTGAGAATAATAGGGGGTTGAGTTTAATATTTTTAACTCATAATTATGGGCGAACTCTTGTATTCGAGACCCATTGAATATTAAACCATGATCAATGATGATATATTATGGAATACCATATTGGTGGATAATCATCTCCTTGATGAACCAAATAACATTTTTCTCAATCACATCATTATATGGTTTAGCTTTTACCCATTTTATAAAGTAGTCAGTAGCAACTAACATGAAACAATTCTTTCGAATTGATGTTGGTCAGACATTCCCAATCATATCGATAGCCCAACCTCGAAATGACCAAGGTTTCACTATCGAATGCATCTCTGACGCTGGGACATGAGGTCTATGCCCATGCATTTGCTAGGCTTCACATCTCTGGGCATATTGAATATAGTTCTGTAAAGCCGTTGGCAAAAAATAGCCATACCTTCTAATTAGGGTGATTCATCAGGCTGGGCTGAGACTGGCTAAGGTCAACCCGAATTCAACCCAACATGTTTTACTTGAGCCCAAACTTGGCCCGAGGTAGTCAGCTTGAACTCAACCCATATTAAAACAACTGGCTTTGGGGTAAGTTCGGGCTGCCCAAATTAAAACTCTTTTCTTAATTTTTGGGTTGATTTTAGGCCCATAATTGCCCCTAAATGCATATTATATGGGCTTTTTTGAGCAGTTGACACTTGAACTATTTGATAATATAAATTTATTAAAAATATATGGATATAAAAAGAATTATATATATATATATATATATATATATATACTATTAGCATATAAATAAAATATTATTTGTTAACTAGTTTGGGCCGAGCCTCGGGCTGAACAACACTTAAGCTTGCATGAACTTGGCCCGAATAAAACTTTGTGCCAAAAAGTTGGGCCCGAACACAGCTTAACCCGAAATTAGGTTGGCTTAGCCTGACTTTTTTTTAGGCCAAACATGTCAGGCTTCGGGCCAGCCTGTCCCAATTGACAACCATACTTCTAATTAATCACTTCAGCTTTATTCCAGACTAATGGGCTCCATAGATTCCCTCATATATTTCTATCATGACTTGACTCGAGTATTCTAGCCCTAGCCACTTAAGCAACAAACCATCATCACCTCTCTTAAACAACTCAATTTAATCATCAAGTAATATGTACTTTATAGTCTTTAACTTTAAAGCATTATTGGTACATTTACTCAAATCTTTTAAATACTAAATAATAGGGCTCCTCCAATCATCTTGATTAACATCAACACTAAATACTTTAGTGGCAAGTTGCCTGTCGAGTATAGTGCGAGATATCTTTTACTAAGTTTAGTCATAGCTTGATGCTAATTATGTTATGTCATTAATTAGCCTCCTAATTCTATTCTTGAGGGATATGTTTGATATCAACATCATTGAACTCTTTCAGTAGTTGTTATGTTACTACCAGGTATGGGGGTGAGAGGACTTATGCATTTATATTCCCCCTTATTTGTTAAATCACCAACTGGGAATTGCCTCGTATTTCCACAATCGAGACCCCCATTTCCTTTAGGATCTCGATACCAATGATTAAGGCTTCTTGCTCTACCTAATTATTGGAATGTTTCCTTACAAGTTTAAAGGCTAAGTTGGTGGTTATTCTTGTTGGGGATTGGATTGCGACTCCTTCCTTACACTTTGTTCAGTTCGAGAGCCATCAAAATACAATTTCCATGGGAAAATTCTGATTAAAAAAGTCTCGATATCACCCTAAATGTCTTGACAATGATGATTTACTAATAAATCTGCTAAGGCCTATCCCTTCACATCTTTTTGAAGGGCAAATACTAGGTTGAACTCAATCAATGCCACACTCCATTTCTCCATTTTTTCTTAAAGGATGGGTCTAGATAGCATATATTTTATCACATTTGTTTATGCAATAACATAAACAACATGACATAAAAGGTATTGCCTTAACTTAATGGCAGTGAAGTACAAGGCCAAACATAGTTTTTCGATAGACGTGTAATTATATTCATCCTTATGCAATAGTCTACTTAATTAGATCACAACCTGTTTGTGGCCATCTTCATTGTCTCGAGCCAACAAATTGGCTATCGAGTCCCTAGTTTTAGATCTGTAAAATTTTAGAGGTTTTCCTTTTCTTGGTGGCATCAACACTAGTATCTTCGACAAGTACTCCTTGGTCCTTTGAATGCTTGTTGATGTTCTTCATTCTAGGAAAACCCCTCGTCAGCTTCAATCAAAGTAGTGGTGAAAAAACCCTTGTCTTTCCTACAACATTTGAGATGAACCTTCGTAAAAAAATTATTTGGCTTAACAAACTTTGCAACTCCTAATTCGAAGGAGGCTTAGCTTGGATTATTTCCTTAGCCTTATTTTGATCAATCTTGATTCCTCAGTTATGGACCAATAAACCTAAGAAGTTCCCTGCACTAACTCCAAAGGCATATTTCAAAGAACTCATCTTGAGTTGATGTTTTATCATTCGAATGAATCATTTTTAAAATAGTGACTGTCAAAGTTTTGAAAGTTAACCACCACATCATTAATGTATATTTCCATGAACTTGCCTATCATGTCATGAAAGATCAAATTCGTGGTTTGCTAATATGTAGCACAAGCATTTTTTAAGCCGAATGACATGACCATCCATCCGAATGTCCTAATCGACATTGGACATAAAAAAGCAGTCTTGTGCACATCAACCTTGGTAATTAAAACCTGGTTGTAACCAGAATGACCATCCATAAAAGACAATAC
>JAOXJP010103984.1:0-14304 GCA_025762735.1 Platanus orientalis | reverse complement strand
ATTTTAAAGTTTGTTAATGTTGGGATTCATGGGTCGTTCCAAAAATTGATTTTTGCTCCATACCCTAATTCCCAACAAATTCCTTGTTTTAATACCTCTCACCATGTCAATAAACTTTTCCATAACCAAGAGCTATTATTTTTATGTTTTGCTTCTATGAAGTTTTTATTAGAGAAGTAAATAGATTTTAAAGTTTTTGCCCATAAGGTATTTGGGTTTGTTAGTATTCTTCATGCTTGTTTTGCTAGTAGTGTTTTGTTGAATGCATGTAAGTCTCTAAATCATATTCCCTCTATACCTTTATTTTTCCGAAGTATATTCCCATTTAACCCAGTTTATTTTCTTCTCATTATTTTTTGACCCCACCAGAATTGTCTTTGTTTTTTATCTATGGATTCACATATTTTTTTTTTGGAAGCAAGAAGCATTGCATCGCATAAGTTGGTAAAGACATGGGTTTTGTGGTCCATTGGTTTTTGTCTATGTAACTAACCTTAATTTATAAATTTGAAGCCTGTGTGTGGCTTTTGTATCTATTATGTATCTTTATGTGAATGTAGGCCCATATTTTGAGTTGTGCAATTTTTTGGTGCCTACAACAATATAATATGACTTAAGAAAGGAGTTGTAACATTGTCATTATACTGTGGTGGACATATTGGTGGGTTTGAGAAGGCTCTAATGTTTTGTTGCCAGGATGGCCCTTCTTACAGCCCAGGAATTAGGGCTTACTCGTCTCATTTTGGAGGGAGACGCTCTTGAAGTTATATCCCTTATACCAAATCCGCTCCCCCCCCCCCTTCTTGGCTTGTTATTCATAGTGCCGCATAACTACTGCCTCAAAAAGAAAATGGTTGTCATGTCATAACCATAGGTTTGTAACTTGTAAGCCACCAAATTCAAGTATTCCAGACTCATAAGTGAACCATAAACCCAAGGGTAGTTGAGTTTTGTCCAATCTTTTCATAAAATTGGAACGGAAATTCTAAATAAGGTCAAAATAAAGTTCTTAAGATTTCATCAATCAAATAGGGATCTGTTAGGAATTTGGTAAGAGGTTTTCCACCAAACTTATTTCTAAGAGTTTATAAATATCCAAGCATTAAAGCTTTATGCGACTCTTGATAGAATCTTTGCAAAGGCTAAGTTTAGAAAGCTCTTCATAATTGATAGAACGCGAAGCTTGAAATGAAGGAAAGCTATGTCTACACATTCCAAGTACTTAATTCATAGTTCTCTAAAGAAAACAAGTGACTGCAATGCTTTCTCTACAGATAAAGCTCTTTACAATTGATTAAACGCGTTAACACATTTGAAAAGAAATATGCCATCAAGCCTTTGCCTTCAACGTTGACTATTGACCAAAAGACTGCACTCATATAATGAATATAAAACAAAGAAATCTTTTGTTTGTAATTTGTTCTTGTATTTGTGTTCGTACAATACAAAATTCTTGTTAAGTCCATTCAATATGGTTCATTAACGGTTAGCATCCCTTAAGCATGAGGCCCTCCAGGGGCTTTCCCAAAAATTGAATAATCCAGGTTGTCGTGTCGATAAACACAATAAATCATGCAAGGCACCAATTTTGGTGTCCATGGATGCTTGAGGCCAAACATATTTGTCTTCTAAACAGGGAAAAAATTATAATAAAACAAAACGAAAAGTAAATTGCAAATTGGTAGTCACGATTGAGGGATCCTTCACGTGAGGGGAGTTATTTTTTTATCTATAATATTGGTCCAGTGGTTGTGGGGACTCATTCCTATAGAATAAGCGAGCTACTGCAGTTTAATGAATTGCAGTTTGACATAATAATGTGGCCCCTCTTCTGAGGAGCCCCTCACTCATCCCACTCAAATCAAAGTTGTCACTCACCACCACTACAAAAAATAAAAGGATTATTAAATGGTGAAGGTATCATTACCTTGTCAACCACCACCAAACCATACTCCCAAACTTGGTACGATCGGATGATTGATCCCAATTGTCCTGGTATCATTATCCTGAGCATTTTTCATAAATTTTCCTACCTGTCCCTAAGAATGTGATTTGATTGGATGGTTGCAATACATTAAGTTGCATATCATGTGCAAATCTTTAAATGTCAGACCCCACTGATTTGGAGATATGAAAAAAAGGAAAAACAAAAAACTGTGGTTTTCAGATGATGGTAGACTGTTGTCCCTCGACACCCCACAGAGACGATGGAACCTGAATGGGCACCTACAGTTTTAGCTTTTAAAAAGGCACCCAACGTGTAAGTATGTTTTTTGTCTCTTGACAAGTCAAGCATGTCTTTCAACACGCTTTATTTCCAAATCAAAAGACAAATCAACTCGGTTCTGATATATACCTTTTAAAAACAAGCTTCAATGCTACATTTAGCTTTTTATTTAAAAGGAAACATGTAACTTTACACAATGCAATGAGAGAATCATTTCAGATACTTTCATGCAATCACGGTACCGTATATTCATTTCTCTCCCATATAAGAAATAGCCAAGAAATGACTCAAATGAGGAGTTTAGAATCCATCGATTAAATGGGTCCTACCTAATAGATGTCCTCCATCAATTGATTGATTTGTATGAGACTCACATAGAAGAACTCCCTCGGTGTGTGAGAGAGAATATTAGTTTTGTGGGGTATTCAAGTCAATTATCTGTCAAATGTGACACTATGAACCGGACCAATGATTGGGTCCGGTCCGATGCCTCTGGATACGGTTTTTTAGGGCCACTTGAGCCCATTGCCACATCAACACAACCCCACACTACCACCAGTGGGGATGGGGAGGAGATGGTCAATGCAATCGATCGCGGAATTACTGTCCATCGGGTTTGAAAACCCAGATCTCTCCCTTTTAGGAACATGCTCTCCATGCTTGGGTAGGATTCAGGTCCGTCCAATCTTATAGCCCAGTTAACCCATCCGGATCTCTCATACAGGTAAAGAATCTTATCTATAGGGGTGCTGCAGGTGTGGAGGAAATTGGGTTACCGTAGGCGTTCAAACGCGTGAGCAACGTTGTCCCATCGCCCAACACGCATGCGGAATTGTGGAAATTAAGAGGGAAAAGGGTTTGACTTTCACGCGTGAGTGACATTACCCACAATACATCATCTCCACACCCTCTTGCCCAGTAATTACTTATCCTCTTCCAGGAAATTTCTTTTTAATTATATTTTAATGTCCTTCTCATAGTTTATATATTCTCTTGGAAGTATATAATAGGTAAACTGCACCTATCTTTGGTTACCCAAACCTTGTTCCAAACCATTTTTCAAGTGCTTATCTCAATTGATCCAGCTGTTCTACAACTGGATTATAAGAATGGCAGCCAAAAGGCTTTTTGAAGAATCCGCTCGAAACTCGGATGAGCTGGAGGGGAAACGGAAGAGAACTAAACCTTCTTTAGCTGCGTTCGTATCAAATTTTATCAGAGATTCCATTTTTGTTTTGCTTTTTTTTTCTTGTTGAAGTTTGGTTTTTGTTGTTTTATACTGATTTGATAATCTAATGTCCTACATATCTGCAAGTTTCTTTCTTTTCTACATCTGGGTTCTCTAAAATATCTTTTTTCATATCTGGGTTCTCCTCCTTTTTTTTTTTTCTTGGAAATTAGCTGTGTGTCTCTTCTAATTTGAATTGAACATCTACTGTGAATGGTAATGATTTGATTATTTTATATGATATCACGTGAGGACTTTTGATGAATGAGTTAAATGGAGATTGTTGTGACATGGTTTTTTTCCTTATTGACAGTGTAATTGGAGAAGCTGTGATGATGAAATCGTTGCAGAACTTCTGTTCAGCCTTGGAGCCATTGCTTCGAACCGTGGTATGATGAAGAAGAAGCTCTCAAATACATGTTTATCGTAACATCAAATACTATTGTTTTGGCTTTATTTTATATCTTTTAAGTTTATATTTTGTATGTATACTCCCTACTTCTTATTAGCCTGATATAATAGTGTTCTATTGTTTACTAATATGTTTGTTGTTCTTTAATCATAAACATCCTAATGCTTCTGCTCCAGGCTTCGATCAGGGGAATATATACTGTTTAAATTGATTAGTTTCAAGAAAAAAAAATGAAAAGAGCACAAATCATAAAGAAAGAGAGAAGCAAAGCTTAAGTTACTTTATAAATATCCAGATTTCTATTATTTTATATCTCAGGTCTTCTCAATATAATTTTATCTGTCATTAGGTGAATGAAGAGGTGGAGCATGGGCTGAGACGCAGTGCACGTTTGGTCTCTAGGTAAATATATATTTGCTATTATAAAAATACTACTTTCTTTAAACTTGCTTCATTTTTTTTTTTCACACATACACACTGCTAAGCATTGATTGTCATTAATTCTTCTAGGTCTCCTTCTTTGCAAATTCGAGCACCTGAACCCACAACCTTGACACTGACCTTCAGCAAAAGGCTCTCGCTCCCAGTGTTCACTGGGAGCAAAATTGAAGATTTGGACAACAACCCACTTAAAATTCTTGTCATAGACTCCCGAGGTGATCAAAGGGCTCCAGTCTCTCTACCTTATCCGATCAAAGTAGAGATCATGGTTATCGATGGAGACTTCACTTCCAGGGATGGTGAGGATTGGACTAGTGAGCAATTCAACAACAAAATTGTGCGAGAAAGGACTGGAAAAAGGCCATTGCTCACCGGGGATGTGCTTGTCACGGTGAGGGATGGTTTTGCATTGATTGGAGATCTATCATTTACTGATAATTCGAGTTGGATCCGAAGCCGAACCTTCAGACTCGGTGCAAGAGTGGCTCCGGGGAGTTGTCAAGATGCTAAGATACGTGAAGCCATTACAGAGCCTTTTGTTGTTAAAGATCACCGAGGAGAATGTAAGTTTGTCCTAGTAACTAACATTTCATATTAAGTTTGTTTTAATTATGATGCTAGTTTATGAACTTGTCCATCTTTGACAACTTGAATTGGTTGTATTTCCATTGTCTCAATTGCTGATATGAACTCCAAGGATTAGTTTAATGTCTCTAAAACTCTAATATATTTACCAACTTGTAGAAAGTGCAAAATGAACCTGGCCATGAAATGTACCTCGATCTCTCACTGAGTGCTTGTGTATAAGCCAATTAAAGTGATAGAGTGGTACCTAAAATGCAGTCAATTTTAAATGAGTTTAGAAAACAATCAATTAAAAAGTTTTGTTATAATTTCCTTCCTCTACAGTGTACAAGAAGCACCATCCACCATCACTGGAGGACGAAGTATGGCGCCTCGAGAGGATAGGGAAAGACGGGGCCTTCCATAAAAAGCTTACCTCCGCTGGCATCAACACAGTCCAGGACTTTTTGAAACTATGGGTTGTTGACATTGTGGGGCTTAGAAAGGTAAGCATTATCTGTGACAGCTTTCACTAGATTAAATTTTCTGCTCAGTTATATATGCTTATAGACTTTATGCACCATTAATCATATTTTTCGCAGTCCTAAAAAAGAATGTGATTAGTCATATGGTTACAATCTCTTACACATAATGTGATAATCTGAACATAGTCATGGTCACTGAAATGGTGGCATACAAACTTCCTTCTCTTATGTTGGCCTCCTTCTTGTACAATGGTGCAGATATTAGGTGGGGGAATGTCAGATAAGATGTGGGAGGCAACGATCAAGCATGCCAAGACCTGTGTCATGGGCAACAAACTGTACAAGTTCGTCGACTCACATTGCACCGTTGTCTTGAATCCTGTATGTCAAGTTGTAGGGATCATTATTAACGGGCAAATGTGCCCCCTGCGTGATCTAGCTGGAGTTAACAGGGTACAATTTTATACTTAAGACATGCTATCACATTTTTATGAGTTCATTTCATATTTCTTTGGGGTGATTTTATTTTGATTTTTTGCAGATCCATATTGACAAGTTGAGTAGAGATGCATACACACATTGGAACTCATTGGTAGAGGTTGATCAAGTGTTGAGTGAGAATGCTATGCTACCACCAGGTATTCAAGTCTTGCTTACTTTTATCTGCCTTTGCAGATTTCAATGAATATCACAAGTTTATATTGAGACACAAATTTCCCTTCTAAATATGTACCCTATTAACATTTATGTAATTTTTTTTTAAATCCTTTTTTTTTTAGATGACGAGGAGTTGCAATGTTTCAATCATCATCAAAACATAGCAGGATCGAATCCACATGGCGGGCTTCTGACCGATGCATTCGCTGAGGTGGCATCCCTACGGGCTAATGCACAAGTGGAGTATAGTGATTGGCCACAAAATCCAACATTTTTCAGTGCACCAATTGAAAATGGCAGTGTTTATAACATGCCAGACTCGTCATCAGATGGTGATTCCACGCCTTCAAGGGCTTTCTTTGGTTGAACCCAGTAGGAGGGGATGTATGTTAGATTTTTTTTTCTTTTTTTGGCATGTTTTTTTGTAGAGGAAAACATGTTATAAGTCGCCGCCCTAGGTGAAAATGTTGTGGCTTTGGCGCAAGATGATGTGATTTGCTCCAGAGAAAGCCAGCTTTTCCTGTTTCCTTCTTTTTTTCTGGGGTGTTTCAGTGTTCTTTCCTTTCTTATTCCACGAAAAGGCTCAGAGAGCTCATGTACTAAATATTCATTAGAATTTTGAAAGGTAGAGTGAAATCCACTTTATAGTTGAATAATCCTTTTATTTCATTGTCTATTTTGTGAAATACACTTTAGTTGAATAATCCACGAACCTTAGAGGTGTCAACGAGCCGCCGAACTGAGCTACGCTTTGCCCAGTTCAACCTAGTTTCGTCACTCAAGGACAAGGCTTAGGCTAAGCTGGCTCACTTAACTCAAAGTAACTGTTTCAGGTCCTAGTCATAAAGCCCAATAAACCCTAAAAGGCTAAAGATCTAACTGGTTGAAACAAGCCCAACAGCCCATATTATTACAGGTTATATATAAAAGCAAGGGTAGAGCCAAGATTTTCTAATAGATGGGGCAAGTAAAATATTGTAGTTTAAAAAAGGTGTAAATATACTAAAGTATATATCATTTACTCAAAGAAATAATTCTCACTAAAAAGTCATTTATAACTATATACCATTCGTTTTAAAAATAATAATTGTTTACTAAAAATCCATATATAATTATAGTGACAATTGTCCATGATGATGCCTCATATTCTAAAAGCATTGGATGATCATCTTGATGCTATCAAAAACATATTTTTTGGTATAAGTGATTAAACAATTATTTATCCAATCATCTCCTACGTATACCCTTAACTCAACACGACACCTAACCCACCAATACAAATTAGCATGCCTACTTCTACATCCTACATAGAGGATTTGCCTTTATTCATGGGTTTGAATCATCTTTGGTCTGCATGAATTGATATCATGTCAATACCAATTAGTGCATATCATGTTGGTACCAATCAGTAGGTGACATGGTGCATTAACCAAGTTTGCATCATCTCCAGTTTGATTGGACAGTTACCACACCAGTCTCTCCTCATGATGTGACCAATGCTTGACAAAGGGAAAATTGTAATAAATACTACTTATTTACTATGTATTTAGCGTAATACCCTCCTTCAGTCCATGTATATTAACCTAAACACTTTTGTTAGGCCACATTTCATCCATTGATTGATAGTGGTGTGATATCTATCCATTCAAGACTAGAGATAATTCAAAATCGTATTGACCAAAATATATGGGTTGTAAGAAGGTATTACTATAAACACACAATGAATATGTGCATGTATATTCATTAATACATGTTTTGTCAAATAGTGTCACTTCCTTGGCAGAAACTAATGTGTTTTTTGTCCATCCAGAGTGGAGATGATATGAACCCTTTGTCCATCGCCTTGTAATAGATAGTTTACGTTTGAAAATCCCATTTTAGATCTTCCATTTCATTTATTTTTCATATTCAAATCTAACAATAATGTTTCTCTATGATTGTTCATAAGATCGATCAATATTCAAATCCCTTATTAGAGAGTTATCGCATTTGGATATCTAATTCTCATTGATCTTTAATTTTTTTTCATATCTGATCTAGAAAATTTTACCATACATTTAGATTGCATTTTTTTGTTATATGAAAGAAGCAACTAGACTTTTGCTAATGAAAAAAAGAAAGCAAATGTTATGTCTAAAATTTTGGTGTCTAGAACAATGGGACGACACATGGAATAAAATGAATAGGAATTTGGGTGGGTTAGAAGAAATTTCAACTTCCCACCCATTTTTCTCACTTTTCATCTCTTCCATGGTTTTGGACACCAAATCCTAAACAGAAATCAACACAAATAATCATTCTTTAAAAAAAAAAAAAAAAAAAGAACAAATAAAAAGAAAAGAAAATATTGTAACTACATGATTGGAAGAAACCTTGGTTTAGAGGAAAGAAAAAAATATGTATTTTATTTATATCATTGAAAACAAGTGACCTTTATACAAGGAAGAAGATAAATGATTACCTATGTTGACATAGACCTTCTAGGCATGCCATTGATTGACACATAATGTGTTTTTTAATTTGGGGTCTATTTTTTAGGGAAATTATTTTCGCACCTCAAGTTGTTGTAAGCACACATCACTTTTAAGCACACCTCCATAAGTTTTAATTATACCCTTATCTATTTGTAACCCCTTCCTGCTATGTTTTAATATGCACACCTCCATTTGAAATTCCCTCCCACTGGCGTCACCGGCAATTGAATCATGCCTCTATGACGATAACGGAATCCCTCTCTCGCACCCCCTCTCTCTCCCTCCCTCTTCCTCTTTCTCTCTCCCTCTCTCTCTCTTCCTCTCTCTTCCTCTTTCTCTCTCTCTCCCTCCCTCCCTCTCTCTCTTACTCTTTCTCTCTCTCTCTCCCTCTCTCTCTTCCTCTTTCTCTCTCTCCCTTTCCCTCTCCCTCTTCTTCAATTTTATTTTTAGTTTTTAGAGTTTTTTTTTTTAAATTGGTGGTCCATTCAACGCATGATGCTGAACACCTTTAGGCCCGTTTGGTATCACGATGCCGAATGCCTTTAAGCCCGTTTGGCATCTTAGTGCCGAATGCTCCTGAAGGCGTTCGACATCGTGATGCCGAACGAGCCTAAAGGCGTTCGGCATTGTGATGTTGAACGGGCTTAAAAACGTTCGACTGACTGCTAATTTGAAAAAAAAAAAACTCCAAAAACAAAAAGAAAAAAAATTGAAGGAGAGGGAGAGGGAGAGGGAGAGGGAGAGAGGGAAGAGGGGTGCGGGAGATAGAGGAAGAGAGAGAGAGGGATGAGGAAGAGGGAGAGAGAGAGAGAGAGAGGGGGAGGTGTGCTTATAAAATTGTTTTTTAAGTTTTTTTTTTTTCATTAAGGTTATAACTGTCATTTTAAGTTAGGGTATTTTTGGAATTGAGTTAAGTGAGGTGTGCTTACAAAAACATGAGGTGCGCATATAAACCCCCATTTTTTATCCCCTATTTTTTTTCAGTTGAACACTTTTTTAGACAATTTTACTCTCAACACAACACTTGTCAGCTTATAATTCATCATAGACACTACAAGACTTCTTGGGAATTTTAAAGGGAATTTTAAGACTTTTTGGGAATTTGAAGGAGGGCAGTATATAAGTGTTAAAGCTCCAAACTTTTAACAAGCTAAGCCTAGTGAAACGTGTCCAAGGCTCACTTAGCTAAACAAGTTTAATTGAAGGCTCAGGCTCAGCTCATGACAAGTCAAGCTAGCTTGGCTCATTTGACAGCTCTTGTTGAAACTAATAGGAAGGGTTCTATGTTTGTTGTAGATGAAACATTGGAAGATTCTAGGTAACTCACCGTCCTTGATCAAAATGTTGTGGCTTTGGCGTAAGATGATGTGATTTGCTCCAAAGAAAGTCAGCCTTTTCTGTTTCCTTCGTTTTTCTAGGGTGTTTCAGTGTTCTTTCCTTTCCTTATTCCACGAAAGGCTCAGGGTTTCATGTAAATATAGGTTTCATGTAAATATTCATTAGAAGTTGAGTGAAACCCATTTAGTTGACTAATAACCCAATCTGCTTTGCATAGTCCTTTTATTTCATTGCTTATTATTTGCATTACTGTTTTTCTTATTGGTATGGGCCACTCGGATCAGCATACAGCCACTAGAGTGGGACGCACATCACTGATGGGAGAGGCAGCCAACATCGCAACCACTTGCAAAATGCTGCCCGGGGATTCCAAGTACCAGACCTCTCTCCTGAAGTGATGCCACTTCAAACTATGCAAGGGGGCATTGCCTATTACTTGCATAACTTGTTTTTTTGCAGGTGTTTGCGATGTTGGCTGCCTCTCCTTCTGCCAGCATGTGGGTCCCACTCCAGTGGCAGTTGCGGACTCGAGTGATTGTTCCACTCAGAAAAAAAAAAAAAAAAGATAAGAAAAGAAAGAAACAAGTAATGCAAATAATAGGGAATGAAAAAAAAAAAAAAAGATTATGCACAACAAGGGGTGGCAATTCGTATTGGCGGGTCAGGTTGGTACCGTGTCAAGATAAGGGTTTACAACTATATGGCTCAACAATAACTTGACCCATTTATTAATCATGTCAAAGCAGGTCAACTCACTTTGACCCAAAACACTTACAGTCAATCCTAACTCACTTATTTCGTGTTGGGTTTGTGTCAGGTTCGCGGATTATGTGGTAATTCATGTTAGCGGGTAATATTCGTGTCATGTTGAGTTAGGGATATACTACTATACGACATAACCCTAATCTAAACCATTTATTAATCGTGTCAAAGCAGATTGACCCGCTTTGACCCAATACACGTTCACAGCCAACCCCAACCCAGTTATTTCGTGTTGGGTTCGTGTTGGGTTCATGGGTCGTGTCAAACATTGCCACCCCTATGCACAACAACTTGGATTATTAGTCAATTAAAGTGGGTTTCACTCCATTTCGGTAGCTTTCAAACCTCTAATGAATATTAATTACATAAAGAAAGGAAGGAACACTGAAACATCCCAGAAAAAAAGAAGGAAACAGAAAAAGTTGACTTTCTTTGCTGCAAATCACATCATCTTGCCCCAAAGCCACATCCCCCACCCCGCCCCCCGGGGTGCCCCCTGCTGGGTTCAATTAGGTCTGTCAATGAGCTAAGCTAGCTTGGTGAGCTGAGCCTAACCTGAACTGCACACAATCAAGGCTTAACTCACTAAAAGTTTGGTTTGCGAAGGTTATATATGTATGTATGTATGTGTGTGTGTGACCAAAAATTGTTGTGACCCTTTGTGATAGATAAGAGATAAAAACTACACAATGCTGTTGAGGGGATTCAACCCCCAGACCTCTCCTGAGAGACAATGCCACTTCCACCCTAAGCTATGGGGCATCATTACCATCATTTGGATAACTTGCTTTTGTAGTTTGTATTTCTTATCATCACTTGGATGTTGGAATTAGGGTGGTTCGGGGCAAGTACTGAAGGGTTAACATAAATTGACCCAGTTTTAAACCAGATTGAAACAGCATACCATAATCCAAGGAAAAGTGGGACTGGTTAATCTGGTCCTTCTAAAAAGGGGCTGTGTGGTTTCTGTAGATGATCATCCGGACCAAGGAGTCTAGGGCTGTAAACGGAGCGATTGCTTTGAATTCACTTCGATTAAGTTTTAGGTACATCCGAATTCGATTCGGATATTATAGAATATCATTAGCATTCGAATTTGTTTAATTAAACGGATTTTGAATCGAATTCGGATATCCACATGATTATTATTAAAATAAAATAATAAGATGCAAGAAGAAGAAGTCATCATCGTTGTAGCCGGTATGCCTCCCTCTCCGTCTTTGCCTTCGTGAATTCTTTACCCTGAAATTGAATCAAATAGTTGAAAGCCCTTGGTGGACGAAGAGCTGTAGAGAAGAGGTAAGGGTGACATTTCACTTCTTAGTACCTCCTCTGCCCCCTCTTTTTTTTGCCTGGGAAATTGACGATGGTTCAAATAAATAAATAAAATGAAAGAAGAAGATAACTCCACACCTTAAAAAAAAAAAAAAAAAAAGAGTAGGAATGATGTCGTTGGGATAGAGATAAAAATAAAATAAAATAAAAAATGCTAAAAACCTTAAAACAAAGAAAGTTTTAAAATTCATAAGGTAATTCGATAAGTCTAATTCGTTTATAATCGAATATTTATTAAACGAATCGAATATTTAAATGAACCGGATGTAGATGTATCCGTATTTACTTTAATTGAATCAAATGCAAATCGGATAAGGATGTTTAGATGAATAGTTAACAGCTCTACCGAGGACAGACCCTGTCCTAATTGTTAAACTATTGTTAACGTTCTATAGGTGGTTGACATGTTCTATGGGCAGTTGACATGTAACCAAAAAATAAAAGAACCAACTTTCACCTTTTTCACTTTCATTGATTTTTTTCGTTATATGGCAACCACCAAAATACGTAGAACGTCAGCAGAAGGATCAAGAGAGCAGACTAAAAAGTGTTTTGAGGAGTTTTTCTTGTCCATTGGAGGATCCATTGAGTCTGTCCACATGAAAACTAAGCAGATAAAGGAAACCCCGGCATCTTCCAACCGCTTCCATGATAAAAACCAATAGAGAAGTTTGGTTGAGTGATTGGTGACGTGACTCCGGTTCTTCTCTTGCTATGGTAGACAAGGAAACACGCAAAGGATCAAGTGCAAAGTTTTCTCCTCTCTTGTCTGCCTTGGTGGAGAGTCCAGCCGCCTTGGATTTGGTGCAACTCCGTGCCTTAATGAACGAACAAGGACCGCTCGGCATTATGGGTGGATGCATCATTACTAAAAAGTGATTTTACACTTTTTGGTGGTCTTTTCACTTTTTGGCACTGACGTGTACGTCTGCCCCTGATGCCGGGCAGACATTAATGTTCATTAAGGGGTCGTACTAAATCCTGGGGGGAGCCCAACTTGCTGAATGAGAGGAGAAACTGAGCTCCCTTTTATACCAAAGACTTGGTCCTATTCACAAAGGACCGTTGTAAATGAATTATGGTGCATCATGTTAGATATTATATGTCTGTGGTAGGATTAAATCACAGAATTTCAGAACCAGCATACAAGGAGTTGAATAAATCGATTATTCAAATACAGAATATCAGTCACCAGAAACTGACAATATGGTATGATATCAGATAATAGTCACAGTACTAATCTCAGAAACAGTAATGCAGAAGGCTCAATGGTGTACGTAGAACATGACAAATGAATACTTTGTATGCAATCTCAATCCGGTTCCAAAGCAGTCTGAAACAAGTTGTATAATCAGAATAGCAATTTGTAAAATATGAGCAAAGAAGAACTTATCGGTTGGTGTATGAACACATCTAACATGATGGCAATGATATTTGCCGGTCACTCATAGGTATAATAGACATGCTCGACGATCACCACTAGAAACAACAACTCCTCTAACAATACCCTGTAGAGTCAACTAGAGAGAAATTTGAATAGCTCAATCTAATCTTGGGTGCCAATAGATGTAAAATATCTACATTCATGTAAAAATCAACTAAAAAATCTACATTAATGTTAAAAATAATAATAATTATTATTATTATTTGGGTTTGGAACCAAGTCCATACACTTATATTGTGTTTATCATGTAAACTAACATGGATAAGTAACAAACCTATTTTTTGTTAACATGGATAAGTATGCTTGCCCTAAAATTTAGTGGAAAGTGTATTGGTTGGAGGAGGAATCCAAGAATCATTAGATCCTAAAATTGATGGCTAGTCCTTCCAAAGAATCTACCGACGCACTCCCTCCTTGATATTCATTGACTATCTTTGTTGCATTTTTTATCACACTTTCTATTAATAAAGCATTGTTTGCAAACAAAATATTATTTATGGCCTTCCAAATATACCATAATATTGTAGCACCAATTCACAAACATTGTGTATTTAGATATAGCAGACTCCCTTTTATTACCCACTTTTTGAAGCCCCTTTCATTGTTCTCTGATTCCAAGTCCGAAGAAAGCCTTAAACCAAACAACTTTTGCAAAATCAAAGTAGAAGAATAGATGATCTAAAATCTCTATCTCAATGCCACAAATTAGACAACTTTTTTCCATTCAAGACATGAATTTAGATAAATTAGCTCTTATAGCTATAATATCTTGTAAGCATCACTAAATAAAAATTGTAACTCTATGAGGCAAATCTAGAAATTTCCATAAGAATTTTAGCAAGAAAAACATTTCAGCATCAATTATCTGTGAAGATGGGATTCATATCCTCTGGTCCATTCTTATGGTGTTTCATTGTGCTCCACAAACACAAAGGGG
>JAOXJP010103973.1:0-14305 GCA_025762735.1 Platanus orientalis | reverse complement strand
TCTAGTAAAACCCCCCTTTGTCTACAAAGAGATCTACAATGAACCTTGAGCCGTGGTAGAAAAATGGACTAAGTCTAGTAAAACGACCCTCGGTTTATAATCAATTTATAATGAACCTCGAGCGATGTCAAAAAAATGGACTAAGTCTAGTAAAACGACCCTCGATCTACAAAGTGATCTACAACAAACCCCAAGTTGTGTCAAAAAATAAACTAAGTCTAGTAAAATGATCCTCGGTTTACAAAATGATTTACAACATGTCCCAAGCGGTGTTGGAAGGACAAACTAACCATGAAAATGGTCAAGTCAAGAAAAACGACCATCGATCTACAACAAGTCCTAAGTGGTGTCGGAAGGACAGACTAACCATAAAAATGGCCAAGTTTGGAAAAACGACCCTTGGTCTACAAACGATCTACAAGTCCCAAGCGGTGTCGAAAGGATGGACTAACCATAAAAATGTCTAAGTCTAAAAAAAAACTCTCGGTCTACAAATTTTCTACAAGCGAAAATGGTTACATGGAAATGACTAAGTCTGGAAAATGACTATTATTCTTAAAATGTCCTACAAATGCCCTACAAGCGACCTACTAACTACGGACGAGCATGGACCATATTGAGTAAAAGAAAAGAAACATTTCGTGAGACGTCAACTGAAGAAAATAGCTTTCATTAACATAGCAACTAGCCCTCGACCTACATGACAAATAAAAAGAAGATAAGGATTTGTCCTCATGAAGTGGCGTCATCCTTCTTAGGCTCCTAGTCAATTGCCCCCTTCTCTGCCTCTGGCCCGACCAATTTGGATTCAACGTAATCCTTGAACATGGAAAGGTCAAGGTCCGGGTGCACTCAGAGGATCTGGCAGCGAAAGGTCTCGAAGCCACTGATGAAATATTATGAAGTGGCATTGTCAAAGGCGTCAGACTCCTTGAAAGCAACGACCGCTTTGTTGGAGACATTCTCCTTCTCGGACCCCCATACCTCCTTCAAGTTATCCAAAGACCTTTGGAGTACAGCTACCCCAGCCTTCTCCCCCTTAAGTTGGTCCAAAACTTCCTCTAGGGTCACATCGATGCCCTTCAGTACATTCTTAATCTTGGTGAGTTTCCTTGCCAGCGCCGACCGATCAACATCGACCTCAACAAGTTTCTTTCGGAGCTCACCAATGTAAGCCTTCGAACTGAGCTAGTAGCTGGAGAGAGCCACAACCTTCATTGACACTTGTAAGGTGAAAGATAGGCATTTAAAAAATGATAAAAAGGAAGAAAAGAAAAGAGGAGATACCTTCTTACCTTCCCCAAATTGAAGAAGGTGCTCTTCGCCAAGGCACCCAAGCAAGTGCCCTTGAATCTCTCCACGTCGCTATCAGAGAGCATTAAGCGTAGGTGATCCACCGCTCGATCTTCGTCTTGGAGAAGGGACAGAAGAGCTTTCTCCTTGCCCTTAACAGATGACCCACCCGACACATACAATTGGAGGTCAGCCACGCACTCGTCAAACGAGAGTACAGATTTCAAAGCCTCCTCAAAGTCGATGATGGATGGAATAGTTAGAGCGGTTAGGGTACTGACCGTAACAAGCGCCTCACTCAGCTTGCCCTTCTTAGCAGAGCGATGATACCTGAACTTTGGGCGCTTGTGAGAAGAGGCTATAGGATTCTTTACTAAGACCCTCGCTAAATCTGCCTTCAACGGTCGTGCAAACATATTTGAAAAAAGACAAGAAAAATATGTTAGGGTTATAAAAAGAAAGAAGTCAAGGGTAAGAAAAAGAGATTACTACCTAGTTGGATGACGAGACTCTCAGAAGGCCCAGAGGAAAAGGGCTTGGGGCCAAACAAGTAAAGGGATAGAGACTCGGGTGTCACCAGTAGAGAGTAATCCCTAACTAGATATGCAAACGCTAGATCCGACCTAGTCAACTCAACCTCGATCAGCAGACGCTCAGCCAAAACTACAAGAAACAATGATTAAAAATTCAAAACTACGAGTAGACCAACCGAGACACAAAAAAAGAAAGAAGACAAGTTTACCTGCCCTACAAGGCTCCCCCCATATCTTGGGGATACAAAAGACTCAGTCAGATGGCCCTTTCCAAGGGAAAAACTCCCATCCTTCCCCAAAAACAAAAAAAAAATCTCTTCTTCCAACCCTTGTTCGAAGTTAGAAGACCAGTGATCAAGGATCTATCGAGCATCCGAGCAGTGAAATACCACCAGTCAGAGAAGAGTTCAAGTGCCTTGTAGCAGTAAGGAACTCGAGAATAGTTAGGTGGTCTTGACCACCACTTTTGGCAGGCCATAACACAATACAGGCCAAAAAGATCCTCCACCCATTGGGCATGATTTGACCCGGGGCGAGGTGGAGATGAGAAAACAACTGTCGGATAAACAAAGGAACGGGAAAGCAAAGACCCGTCTGTAACAACTGCTCATAAACAGAGACTTCATTGGCAAGACAGGCGTAGGCCCACTCCTCAGAAGCAAGGACTCTCAAAATGACCTGAGGGGGAATTTGAAAAAAAATTGATAAAGGTTGTTAAGTCTACTAACCAACACTGTGGACGAAATGCCATTAGCAGCATAGGGGATATCGGCGAAGCTAGACGACCGAGAGGGCTCTAAAGGTTGAGTGAAGTTGAGGGTATCCTCCCTAACAAGATTAGGGTCTAAAGCTATAACAGACTCTGGAAAAATCAGAATGGGTACTCATGTGACCAAGGGCGTAGATGACACCGACTGAGGGACCAAGAACTCCTAGAAGCTCATTAAAGATCCGATTGAGGAAAGAAAACTCAACTAAAAGGACACTCAGGTTAGGCAGACACTAACAAGTACGAAGGAAAAAAAAAAAACATAAACGAGTCAGATGAAGCCTCAATGGGGCTCTAGTGGGATTCAGGGTCGGACGGTGAAGAGATGAGAATAAAAAAAAAAGGGGGGGGAATAACCACAAACACTAGAAAATGCCGAATGGGCATTTCAGAAAAAAGGGGAGGAAGAAGAAAAATGTAAGTGAGAGAGAAGATAGAAGGATTCAAATTAAAAGCAAATAGCAAGGAAAGGTTAGAGATGTACCTTCGGACCGGTGAGATGACGAAGGTACCACAAACACCACTTGAGAGAGTCAGACGCGAGCAAGAAGAAAAACTTCAAAGGGACAAGGGCTTCAAATGCAAATGGACAGATTTAAGGGATAAGGGCAACCTTTATAGGCTTCCCCATCATCCCTATCGACCTTCGGATGGCCCAAGTTAACCCCCATCGTCGGATGAGCACCTAATTCAAGGAAAAACGGTAGCGAACGTGACACATCGTGCTACCATTAATGACACGGGGCTCAATAAAGGTAAAACTGAAACGACAGCATGCCTATCATCTTGGGCAACGCTCTAAATTCCCAACACCTGATCAGACCGATGGGCTAGGGAAAGAAGGGGCAGATGATGATGAGGAATCTAGCCCGAGCCGACCAACCACCCAGGTTCAACCCATCAATCGGAAGACCCACCTAGGCTAAACCAACTATCACGGAAACCAAGCGACAAACCACCTATAGGATCACATGAATATTAAACTAACTACGATCCAACCGAGCATGACAAGCTGATCAATAATCTGACGACCAAGAGTCAAGTGACAAACTGAGAGACATATAACCAACCGAGAGTAAGACGACAAACCATTTGAAACTCTGAATGATCATCGTAAGGGAGACGACCATCTAATAGATCCAAATGAACTGACTATTATGAAGACTAAAAGTAGTTATAGACGAGAAGCGACGCAGAGATTCTACCAATACTAAGCCGCCACGTGTATTCTACGCCAACTTCTTAACAAAATCATAATATTCCTGACAAGTAAAATAGGCACTCCTAACCGCCTAAAGCGGAGATATAAAAGAAAAGACATCTGACAAAAAGGGGGATTGAATTTCTTTTAGAACACTGACTTGATCGTCGGAGAAGCAGGGGGCCGGCGCCACACCGGCATTACTCACATGTTGGTTGTAGGTAGCGAGTCCGTCTAGGAGCACCCCGAAGAAGACGATCAGATGATCATCTTAGTGAACTGGACCCAGTTATCATCAAAACCCTACTTAAACCTTTATTTTTGTTTTATTCTTTAGGGGTAGCTTAGTTAAACGTCTTACCTTAATATAAAACCCTTAATTAAAATTCCTTTAATTAAACATTTTAATTTGTACTCTGAATGGCCCCACCTCAAATATTGTATTTAGATTATAAACCTTTAGATTAGACTACGTCCTTATTTGGACCCGTAAATTGTCCTTACTGATTACTATATTGACTAGGGATCCTATGTAGTGGAAGCCCATGTAGTGATCACCATATAGGTTAACACATGGCATTTACAATTGAATTTCACATCTAATTTTGTCACTTTTTTTAAATGGAGGCTTATTTAAGCTTTTAATCCTATTAATGCCACATGTCAGTCTATGGTGATTACAACACGGATCTCAATTAACATTATTTAGCTTGTTCTCATTTGAAGTTCTGCAAATTTTGGTGGTCAACACGTGGTAAAAAAATTAAAAGCATCAACTTCATCTTTTCACTTTTGTTGATTTTTTTTACCACTCGACCATCAAAATACATCTGCCGTGTAACACGCATCCACAAAAAAGTGAAAAATAATAATGGGTCATTTTCACTCAACGGTGGGTGATTTCCATTTCGGGGTACCTGTCACTAAAGACGATGCCAAACTTTACCACAATTCAAGCTATATTCAAGCTGTAGTAGACGATTTCAACTCGATGCTAACCACAAAGAATCACCATTTTTTACCTTGACTTTCAATGAACAAAGTACATGTACGGAAAAGCCACAAGCATTCAATCAAGTGACTCATCCTTTCGCAACGGCAAAGTCACCACATTTACTTAGCTTTCATGTTTACCTCTAACTCCCCTGCATGATCATCGCAAGCTGTCCAAGAGGACTTGGCGATGCTATCCATTATTAAACATTTAGAAGTTTCTCTGACCGCCATTTTAAAAGTTAAGCTTAATTTGAAACTAGAAACGTAGCAGCACAAATATCTTAACAGTAAAGGCTTAACGAAGTAGATGGTCAAATAAGAACACCGCGGACGCGTTCATGGTCTAATGTCCATATACTTTATACAGAATCATAGACTAAGTAAACTGAACCATATTCTCTCTTCTTGCTCTTGACACTATACTATATATAACTGTATAAATAACACCCATTACCTCCAACCTATCCCAACCAAATCCTTCTCATCCTTCATTCATTTTACAGAAAGAACCAACACATTTTCACCTTTCTAAGAACAGTGATGGCTGATAAGTATGGAGTTCATCCCCTAGCACAGTCCGTCCATCACGATAGAAGCGACGAAGAGTCGGCCACGCCGCAATTCAACGAGCGTCGCCGGAAGAAAAAGATCAAATGTTTTGCTTATATTGCTGCAGGGGTTGTATTTCAGATTATAATTATCGGTGTGTTAGGGTTAACCGTGCTTAAAATTAAAACTCCTAGTGTTAAGTTGAGTTCTGTCACAGTCCATAACCTCAGCAATGGCACTTCAGCATCCTCCTCCCTTGGCTTTACATTGATGGCCCAAGTTGCCATCAAGAATACTAACTTCGGTCACTATAAATTCGACAGCAGCACTGCGAATGTCTCCTACGGGGGCGTGACGGTTGCGGAGACCGTGATCCCCAAGGGGCGTGTTAAGGCTCGAAGCACGCGGCGGGTGAATGTTACAATGGAAGTGACCTCCGACCGGCTATCAGGTATTCCGAGCTTGACGACTGATATCAATTCAGGGACTTTGACGTTAAGCAGCCAGGTCAAGTTGAGTGGGAAGGTGCAATTGATGAAGATAATGAAGAAACGCAAGACCAGGGAAATGAACTGCACCATGACAATTAACTTGACAAGCCAGGAGGTCCAAAATTTGAGTTGTGATTGACATGTTAAGCTTGATTATTTAGGGGTTTGGTTCTTGATTTGTTGAAGTATTTTGTTTGCAATAAAGACGTCTGAGATCATTTGTTTTTCCTTCTTTTAAATTGCGTTTCTATACTTGTTTACTCCGTTTGCAAAGATTTTGACAGAAACTGGAAGAAAGTGTGAGAAAATAAAAATTTTCTTCAAAAGTTATGTTTCACAATGGGGAAAGGATCTCCTTCACCCAATTTTTCTGTTCCTCCACGTCCTGACTGTCAAATGTAAGTGTGGGGATCCTTTTCCAATTGTGAAACATAACTGTTTCCAAAAAAGAAAAAAAAAATTATTTTCTCACATTTTCTATCAAAATCTTTGCAAACAGACATAGCCTTAGGGGGATTAATTGCTTATCGGAATTGAGAGTACATGCTTTATTCAGGATCTCTTTTGAGTTTTGAGAGATAGTACCATGCAGGGATGCACATTGGCCGACCCAGGCCAACTGGCACCAAAACCTGGCCCGAAGTGAAGTGGGTTTGGATTTCATTTTTTAATCTACGGGATGAGCCTTGGCCTATTTTAAGGTCCATTATTTAAATGAGCCCGGCAGGGGCCTTGTTTGGCTTGCCCGATGGGCCAAATACTATATGCATGTATCAGATAGGCCCAAAGCCATACTTTGTTCTAGTCAATATTTACTTAATTATTAGGAAAAAAGTCATCAATGTTGTGTGTTTTATGACTAGTTGGTTCTCAGCAATGGTGAATACACATTATTTTCAGCCCAATGTCCCATTAGCTGGTGACTAAGAGCCCAAGAGTAGACAACAGGCAGTCTGACGTCTCAAAGTTTGGCCCAGTATGAAGGGGGAATATCACCTGCGCCGACCCTCTTTGTGCGACGTCGTGAGACGAGACACATCGTGGGTATCATTTATGAACTGGACTGTAACGTCCAATTCCCACGTGGCCCATATTTGCAACCACAAACATGTGCACCTCTCTCTCTCTCTCTCTCTCTCTCTCACATATACATCAATGGTGGGTGTTATACGACTAAACTGCTTAAAACAGTAGCCTCAAATCCCTCTACTCTCTCATCCACGAGGAAAATCTAATATTTCAAAAAAAAAATCTCATATAACCCTTAAAAATGAGATTGATTGTTGTTTTCCTTGATTTTTCTCATGCAACTCATGCCACTTGGTGTTGACCCTATCAAATCCCATCCGTTCTAACACTTCATTACATAAGGTACTCTAGCTCAAAGGAGCCATTTTCTTTCATGTCAAGCCTGTGGGTCCATTTACCATTTAGAGGTGCTCTATGTCCTAAACCCAAGTCCCAAATTCCATCCTTTCACATTCATGGTTCAGATTCGATATTTTACCAAAATTTTGGTTTATTTTGCTTATAACAAGTGAATATTTCACAAATTTTCGAAAATTTTCAAGATTTCTGATCTTGGATTAAGCAACTTACAACCTAAATTTTAAACAATTTGGAATCATGCTTATAGATCTAAAATTTTCATTATGGTTAAGATCATTTTACAAAGCTAAATTCTTGCCCAAGATTTTAATGCTGATGGAAGGCTGATAACAACTACCTAAATCAAAATAATTCAAGATCTTGATTATGTCATGGCCTTGACAATAATGTAGAAAATTTTTCTTCCCTAATTAATGAAAAGAGGAGACTCTGACACCTTCACCTCTCTTTCCACAGGATTCATTATTAAGTGTACACTTAAATTAGTGTCTGGTGACCTTTTCGTAATCAACTTCGGCAGCTTAAAATAAATATCTACTCGGGTTACACGAGCGTCAACACCTTATAAAAAAACAAAAAACAAAAAAACTAGCAAGTGCCGGTCAACATATGCAATCCGGATGGCATTAGGAACAAATGAAGTTTGTAAAAATAGGTGCAAACGGCGCTAGAGAGCTGATGCAACAGTGGTGAAAAGTTATTTTTGGGGGGCGCTTATCACTTTTTGGCACTGATGTGTTCACCCCCTGATGCTGTTTACACCTATTTGTACAAACTTCATTCGTACCCCTTTTTTTTTCATATGCCATCTCCCACACCCTTGTGTCCTGATCATCTATGCATGGGGATTATTATCTGTCTGGCCCAATCACAAATTGAGGGACCACATCTGAGGGTATTTTAGTTAATACACTCGAGCGGGCTTAATTAAAGACACCTTACATCACTAGCATTGACCAAAATGTGATGTCTCTTGTCTTGTGGTTGGCCCATAGGACTAATCCCGACATAAAGCATCAAAAGGATTGGAGGATCTGAAACTTAAACACATAAAGGAAAATTTGCTGTGCCATTTTTTTTTTATTTTTTCAAAGCTTGACAAGGGCAAACAACTCTCGAGAAAAGGAGGCAGATTGGTTGGACCATAATAAACTAATTCAGTAGTTTGTTTGGGCAGGTTTTGCTTTGCATTTCGTGAATAAAATATGTACTACACTTTTTCATCACGCAACATTTGTTTCAATAATAAATTCAATTGGTTTAAGGGAATCTATGGATATTTAAAAATAAGATGTGTATTCATATTTGTTCACTTAAATAAATATCAAATACAAATTTAAATATATCTGATTACAGTTTCTTTAAACATTTTGATATATTTTTGGGTTGAAAACATGGATTGAGGGAGAGAAGCGGAGTGGGATGGACAGAAACTAGAACACCCTAAGAGGATGTTAGAGATTTTTGTATTCCTAATTTAGAATAATATATATAAATGAAGTAAATATTTAAACCAATCAGAAATAGATGCATTCGTATTCATCTTGAACAGGTCAGATACGAATACGGATGTACCTTCCCAAAAGAGAGCTCTTGGGATTAAATTTCTTCCCTAAGTGAACGGATGATCTATTAAACCCAAGTCCATTAGCTTACCTTCATCTATTATTTCTCTAGTTTCTCCTTTCCCTAATAAAGAATGATTGTCCGTGTTGACACAGACCTCTAAAGGCATGCCATTGATTGACACATAAAGTATTTTTAAATTTGAAGTCTATTTTTGACTACTACTTTTTCAACTGAATACATTTTTGAACTTTTTACCCAACAAAACAACACATGTCAGTTTACAATTCACCATAGACACTACATAGACATTTTCGTCACAGAACATTTTGCTGGCTCCTCTTATCTCCCTTGGGATTGAATTTCTGAGCAATATTCTACAGTGATCACGTTGACATCAGACTGTCTGTGCCACAAGTTTCCGTACCCAAGAAAGATCCGTTTGGTTGTGAAATGTGAAAGTAAACCCAACTATCTCTCTTCTCTCCAAGTTGACTGGGACATGTGCAAATCACACATAGAAATTTCTATGAACCACCATAACACATGTTAATAGGAACAATATTTTAAAAAAGTTAAACAACTTGTTGCCATTCATGGAATTCACCTAACACCCACCCCACCCCACCCCACCCAACGAATCCTCTGCTGCCCATAATTAATCTTGTGGCTTCAGAGAAGTACACATACCCAAAAAAGTGAAAATCACCGTCCAAAAAAGTGAATTTCGCTTTTTGGGTTATGTGTCTCGTCTCACACCACCCTCGTCTCGGTTTGAATATCCCCGAAAGTCGGGATTTTGCTTGGGTTCAAACACAGCCTTTGGGAAAGTTGATCAAGTCAGAAATCTTCCACCAATTAAAAGAACCCAAAAAAATGATTAATATTAAAGGTTGAAGTCAATAATCAATGCCGTACGACGGTGCATAAAACAAAATATAATATAAAACATAAAAGTTGCTACAAGGCCCCTTATCTTTGATCATTTGTTCACATTAAGAGCCTACCTCTTTTGAATACTTAGTCTACACATATATATTTACAAGACCCCCTTTCACAAACTCCCTAACCAACTCCCCTCCCTAGCCAAACAACCAACCGAACATGGGCGAGGAGGAGCAGGCCAAACCCTTGGCAGCCGGCGGCGACCGGATTAGCAGCGACGAAGAGGAAGCGGCTTTCCTATCGAAGAAACTCCACCGGAAAAAGTGTATCAAATGCTGTGGTTGCATCACTGCTCTGCTGCTAATCCAAGCCGTGGTTATCATAATTCTGGCCTTCACTGTGTTTCGTGTTAGGGACCCCAAAATTAAGCTGAACGCCGTCCATATCGATAAGTTGGTCCTTATTAACGCGACGACGCCGGCCCCCGGCATCAATATGACACTGACGGCCGATGTTTCTGTCAAGAATCCGAACATAGCCTCCTTCAAATTCAGCAACACCAGCACAACACTATACTACAGGGGCAACATAGTAGGAGAGGCACGGAATGGGGCGGGAAGGGCCAAGGCTAGAAAGACTATGAGGATGAATGTTACTGTGGAGATGATTCCAGATCGGTTGTTGGGTGATCCTAACTTGAAGAGCGATATCAATACGGGGTTGTTGACGATGAACAGCTACACGGTGATGGGTGGAAGGGTGAATATGCTGAATCTCTTTAAGAAACATGTCACCATAAGAATGAATTGCTCCATGACTGTTAACATATCGAGCCAAGCTATCCAAGAACAGAAGTGCAAGCGCCGTGTCAAGCTCTAGTTCTGCTTATATACTTCATCTTTTTTTTCTTTTTTTCTTTTTTTTTTGTAATGAGTAGATATAAACAGACCAGATTCCAGCTTTATGTGAAGTATTGGTTCTCATATTCAATATATATCATGTTAGTATTTGTAATTTTTTTTTTTTTTTTTTTTGGTTTTGTTGTGTGTGTGGATGGGGACGATTTTGAGTCATATACATTTATACTGGAGATATTTCACGCCAATACTAATCAACCTGTGACAATGCTTAAGGAAAACCAAGATTTTTTTTTTGTTATACCGAAGTATCGAGGCCTCTTAGAGGATATCAGCCCAAGAGACGTGACTAAGTCCTCGGGCACGTGGACTCTCTGCCTCTCCCACCCACCAGGTAAATCAGGTTTTTTACTCTTGGCAAGTGGCCCCAAGGAAGTGGGTATTGAACTCAGGACCTCTACTTCCTACTCAAATTTTCCAAGTGGAACCCCCCTTGTTTAGCTAAAAAAATATCTCTAGGATTGGATGATTTTCCAATATTTCGCTCGACACTAGGTAGTGCATCGGTACCTATTTGGTTGTCTCTCTTGACTAAACATTTCGTTGTTTCCTGACTTTTTCATTTAATTGTTTTGTTAAACTTTCTCCTTCAACGTGGTGCACCACTCATTTGACTGCTATAAAAGAATTGGCTTCCTTATTTGACTAACAAAAGATACAAGCAAGAAAGAATAAGATGGAAAGCAGCACTGTACCAAAAACAGAAAGAAAGAAAAAAATGATGGTAAGTAGCCCAAAACTGAAATGGACTAGACTTTTTTTTAGGGCATGTTTGGCTTCAAGGAAAGGAATGAATCATTGTTGTAAAGCTTGAACCAGTCTAAGCCGGCCAAACTTGTAAATCCAAGAACCAGCCCACTGGGAGACCGGGTTAGCTTGTGCTTCAGATGTAATAGACCAATCCAGCAATGTGACAAATTTTGTTTTTGTTCTTTAATTATGGGTTAAAGGTTTGCAAATGATTTTGGAGCTCACTCTTAGGATATAATGCAACTGAGTTATAGATTAAGTGCTTTTACAAACCAAAAAAAAAAGCTATAGATTAGGTGCTGGACAAAACCTTCAATTACTTATTTGATTTTCGGCTTTTGATTTGACCTAATCCTCCGACGAAGAATCATAGCAAGAACAAATACTCATATGTGCTTGTACTTCAAGAATCCATTGTTATGCAGTGAAATAAGTCTCTTAATGAAGCTGGAAGTTCGTCTTCATTTCTCTGGTAATTAGACATTTTCTTCAGGTCTTTGATGAAGCTGCAATTCACTAATTTAACATGGACTCAATTAAATGCAACATAAACAAAACAGTTGGATTAATGTAGAAAATGTGTTTATAAGTTAAAATTGAATGTGAAAATGGATTAGACACTGATCTCTTTGTATCGCAGTTGGTAGGGAAAATCATCTTTTGTTGGGCTCATTGTAAATAAAATGCTGGATTGAACACTTGGGTTTCCAAAATATGAACATGAGTTTAGCTGAATATTTCATTCTTCACTTGCCAAGTTGACATTGCTATGAAAAAATGGAACAGTAGATGGGACGGGCTGGACTCTTGAGGCACAGATAACCAAGGGATGGGCTTGTCCATACAAATGGCTTTACCATTCAGTTGGGCCTAGAAAGGGCCTCATTGTTTAGAGCCCTTTGTATATTTACTAATATGTTGGCCTTGAAAGCAAGACCCAGCCAAAGTTGATTAGATGCCTCGTTCGTCCAAAAATTGTTCCAAGGGACTGGCACCCAAGACAGCCTTAGTAGTATCAAGATTCTCCAACGGTTACCATTGTCTTAAACATAACTACAACGAACCAGAGTCTGTTCCTCCATGGCACATGAACCGGTCTTAAAAGGTGGCAATGGGTCGGGTTGTTTGACGACCAATTAGTACCCAACCCGTATGCAAACAGGGTTAGGTTAGCATAACCCTAACCAGGAAAAAACCGGCACACTGGCGGTCCTTTGGTTAAGGGCCAATTGATATGGGTGTGTATATGGTAGCAGGTTGAACCAGGTTGTGGTGCAAAATAGCCAACCCAAACCTGTCCGACCCAAACCGATCTGGCATTTTCATTTACTGTCTCTCTATTTAATCAAAAACATTAAAGACTAATCCAATGGGTTTTTTATGCATAGTATATTTGCAAGGCCTTAGAACCCAGGTTTTCTTCTTTCAAGCGTTAGGTAATTCATATGTTATGAACAAGGTTTTTCAAATACAGAATTTCAGATAGTATTATAAATTGACAGTAGAATATATAAGCATATGAAACCAGCACACAGAATCTATCAATTGGAACCATGCGTGAATCTGATTTTATAAAGTAGCTCTCAGGCAGCTATGGGCTCTCCACACTTTAGAGAAGTTAGTACTACTCATAACAGTAGGATGTGCCACACTATTCTGCAACGTAATAGCAATAAGGGAGCAAATATACTGTCCAGGATTTTTTATGTCCTACCCTGTTTTGGACACAAAGACTGACACGTGGTGGTTTTTTGAATTTGGTGCTTTTTAAATATGGAGCAAATATTCATTAGAATACATTTTTACAGTTTTAATCCCATACATCCCATTTTTATGGGTACCTATTTTTTCGTTTGAAAACTGAATTTACAGTTTAAACCCTATGCACTGAGATATTGTGGAATTGCTTAAAGTGTTACAATATTTCTTTTCAACGATCTAGATGATGCGATATGTTGTTGATGGAATGGATCACCATGTGCAATTCTGAGGAGTTGAACAAGTGGAAACCAATGAAAAGAATTAATGGGCTCAACTTATGAGTAACGTAAAGCCCACGATTAGTGAAAATAGGTCAGTAGTAGGAGTATAATATAAATGAGCTTGTAGAGTAAAGCCCAGGAATAGTGAAAAATGGGCTCAAAGTGAGTAAAGCCCACGATAAGTACAAATAATAAGACCACGAGTACAGTAAACTTAGTTGACCGAGACTGTTGACCTTTAACATGACAGTTAGGAGCAATTTTAAATCATCTCCAGTCTGAATGGACAGCTACCACTCCATTACCAATCAATGTGTGGCATGTGGCCTGACAAAGGGTGTTTCAGTCAATACACATTGATCAAAGGAAGGTATTATTATAAACACACAATGAATAAATACTTGTATATTTATGAATGCAACCTTTGTTAGACATCGTGTCACATCCTGAGCAAAGACTGGAGTGGTAGCTGTCCAGTCAGACTGGAAATGATGTGAACTTGGAGCGATCTTAAATATCATTAGCAATGGTTCAATAAACTTAGACACAGAACAACACAAAGGTTCCATTGACAGATTGTTAGCATTCCTCAAATAATTATGGGCCAATAATAAAGCTCAGTAAGTTGTTACTAAGCCTAAATACATTGAAACTCTATGTAAAGACCTCAATGCCTCTCATATGGATGGACTAAGAAAGAAAAAAAAACTGGTTCTATCTTAGAAATATTAAAAGTTTTAGGACATTTGAATAATCCTTTACTGAATCTTATGCCATCATATCTTTCAGTGGAATAAAGTGACATGCTATATTCAAGGCGGCCAGAAATCCTCTACGCCACTCCCCTTGTGAGCCACTCAATGGCCTCACAAGGGGGGGATCAACTCAGTTTTTGAGATGTCACATCACCTCCAAAAAGTGAATTGATTCCCCCCATTGTGTGGACATTGAGTGGCTCACAAGAGAGGTGGCGTAGAGGATATC